>BQNB010076985.1:4845-30979 GCA_026074375.1 Tanacetum coccineum
GACACAGGAAGAACAGTCGTTTGCACCATTCATCAACCTAGCATTGATATCTTTGAAGCTTTTGATGAGGTAATAATCTCCCCTTCATTAACAATGAATTTAATTACTTTTACATAAAAATGCATGTGTTTAGAAAGTATCGGTTTTGCAGTTGTTCTTGATGAAGAGAGGAGGACTAGAGCTATACGTTGGACCCATAGGTCGCCATTCCTGCGAGTTAATCGAGTACTTTGAGGTATAGAATTATCATTTCTGCTCATTTACTTATTAAAGAAACGATTCATGTTATGCTGTATCTCTATAAGGTAGACGAGTCAAAGCATAATTTTATTGCATAAAACCTCCTAAATCAATTCTAATGTGCCTTTTTAATGGTAGGTTAAAGTGTACTTTTATTCATTTGTCAGATTCATATAATTTTTTTATATGATATAGAAACATTATAAAAATTGTGTGTTGGGTACTTGGGTTAACTAAGCCAACCGGTTTTAATCCCTACAAAAAATTAACCATTTTGATCCATTACGGTCTTGACCCATTACCTAGCGAGAACGTCTAGTTTTATTTGGCATACTAACTAGTCATAGAAATTAGAAAAAAGTGTTTTAGGTTAACCAACATGGACGTTTTGACCCATATAAGAAAGTACCTGTTTGACCCATTACTAGCACGTCCGAACTGCCTATCATTTATCAATGTTTCAACAGTATAAACCAGAATGTTTGTTCTGAAACAGGCCATAAAGGGGGTGAGTAAGATTACAGATGGATACAACCCCGCGACATGGATGTTGGAAGTCAGTACCTCAGCACAAGAAGTCTCTCTTGGAGTTGATTTCACTTCAATCTACAAAAATTCTGAACTTTACAAGTGAGTACATAATTAAATATTAGTCAATATTTACAACTCAATTTTTCAGCTTAAAAAGTTATCACCTTCATTAACTCTAATGTCAAATTAACAGGAGAAACAAAGCCTTAATTGCCGAATTAAGTGTACCGCGTCCTGGCTCACAAGATCTCTTCTTCCCAACTCAATTCTCGCAGTCATTCCTCGTACAATGCATAGCGTGTTTATGGAAACAACGTTGGTCATACTGGCGAAACCCACCTTACACAGCCGTGCGTTTTGCCTTCACCACTTTCATCGGGGTCATATTTGGTACATTGTATTGGGATATCGGCGGTAAAAGGTAACTAAACATTGTCTAATACTTTCTATCACAAATTAATTTTACTTTGTAACATAATAAGTATGTCCACTTTCAAACTAACGGACACTTATTTTGTTCCCTAGGACACTTGGGTTTTCATTTGATCAAACAATGTCTAAAAATGTGTTGCGTGTTTCAGGGATGACCAACAAGATCTGATAAACTCCATGGGTTCTATGTATGGTGCGGTTCTTTTCTTAGGAATCCAAAACGCATCATCAGTGCAACCAGTTGTTGATATCGAACGAACCGTCTTTTACAGAGAAACAGCCGCTGGAATGTACTCAGCTTTACCATATGCTTTTTCTCAGGTGTTGGTTGAGATCCCATACATATTCGCGCAAGCAGTAGTATACAGTCTAATTGTGTATTCCATGATTGGGTTTGAGTGGACGGTTGAGAAATTCGCATGGTATTTCTTTTTCCAATTAATGTGTTTCCTCTACATGACCTTTTATGGTATGATGACGGTCGCCATCACCCCCAACGCTAGCATCGCTGCCATCATTGCTGCCTCGTTTTACGGAGTGTTCAATCTCTTCTCGGGATTCATGATCCCACGACCAGTAAGTTTCACTCATATAACTTTTTGAGTCCTTTAATTACCAAAATCCTCCTTGTGGTTTGGTAAAATATGTGTCCCTCATCGATACTATTTGCATAAAATGACTAGGGACAGTTTTAGTATTTTACATTAAACCACATTAACCATTTTTATACTTTAGCTTCTTTATTTGGATTTTAACATTTTTACTAGTAACTTAGTAAGTACTAACATGTTGTTATGTTGACGAAAAAACAACAGAGTATGCCTATCTGGTGGAGATGGTACTACTGGGGAAATCCATTGGCATGGACTATTTACGGGATGGTTGTTGCGCAGTACGGGGACATTACAGATACATTTGCTAACGGTGAGATTACCGTCAAAGATTTTTTGGACACTTATCTCGGTATGAAGCGTAGTTTTATTGGTGTTACTGCGGGGGTGCATGTTGGATTGGTTTTGTTCTTTGCATTCGTCTTTGCTTACTCCATTCGATCCTTTAATTTCCAGAAGAGATAATCTTTCTTTGTTTTTGTTTTTTTTCTTGTATATGTAAAATATTGCATCATCCATGCATGCATGCGTACGTAACAACTTGTATTATATTTTCATTTGTATTTGAGATTCAATCTACTATTCATAAATGTTTCTTTCCTTAAATTAAAGATATGTTGCTTCACTTCAGTCAATGGTGTCTTCTGCAATTATTTGGGCTTTATAATAGGGCTTTACAGAGGCTACTAGCAGCCATTAATTCGTTGCTAATTGTAACACCCCACCCGAAAATGGCTAGAGTTTCTCGATCGCGAGACTGTTAGCGGATTAGTCTTCATGGCCCAAAGGCATATTTATCTTTGTATTAGTGAATAAATAGGCCCAAGCCCGTTTGTGGGTTTAGGGTATTAGGGTTTTACCACTATAAATAGTGGTCAATAATAAATCATAACTCAAAGGGTTTCAATCATTATACATGGTATCAGGCCAAATAGCCGATCCAAACCCTAAAAACAAAAGCAAACCCTAGCACCTCACACTCGACTTAACAGTCGACTGTACATCCTATCCCTATCGATTTAACAGTCGATCACACACCATGACCAACCCTGATCAACCATCTGCACCCCCTACTCTCACCTTGGTTGAAAAACTATATGCGGTACACAACATCAACACTCTTGTACCAGAAAAATTGGATCTCGCTGAATCCAACTACTCCACGTGGAGTTACTTCTTCAAAGGCCATTGTAGTAACTTTGGTGTCCTCAAACACATCGAAGGCTCAAGCACACAGTCGTCCACATCCACACCTCCCACGGACGATTGGATCACAGCCGATTCCATCGTTAAATCGTGGATCTTTCTTACACTATCTTCAACTCTTCGCAAACGGTTGATAAAAGCTAACCCTAAAACAGCCAAAGACGCATGGGACACCATTGAAGCAATCTTTCAAGACAACAAAAGGACACGCGTGGTTGCTTTAAAAGGCGAGCTACGTATGATCCAAATGGGTGACCAAACAGCCGACGAGTACTTCTCGAACATTGACTCCATCGTCACATTACTCAATGATCTTGGTTCGGATGTTAGCCAAGACGACGTTGTTACCTATGCAATCAATGGCTTAAGGTGACAAGTATAGGATGCCTTGCTCAAATCATAGCTCACAAGGAACCGTTTCCCGACCTCTCCACCGTGCGTTCAATGGTCTCTACTGAGGAGATGCGGATTCGGAATAAGTCTCATTCATTGTCAGTAAGCACTAACTCTAGTGCTCCTCAAGTCCTGTTAACCGAGACACCGCATCGTGTTCAAGACACTACGCACCAACAAGGAACGTGATAATCGTAATAATAACAGACCGATGTCTATCGAAATACGTTGGTGAGGTGTATGTGTTGGGGGTGCCACCTGCAGGTAACATACATGATTCGTATGTTCAGATGGTACTCGCTCCAACTACTCTCAAAATAAACACAGTTTAAAAAAAACACCTCAACTGCAATACTCGGAATGTTTTGGTAATAGGGGGACGTGATTTGGCAGGCACAGAACAACTTTTATATCTCTTCTCCAGCTCAATACCACTTACTTTCCCATTTGGGTTATCTACCATAAGCATTCCACGCATCTATTGGGTTCAACAACTAGGGTAAGGTAGTGTTCTGCTCAGCTGTCGGCCCAACTAATTATGACACATAGGGCTACTCCAAATTCAATGACTCTATATACCCAATGCTGTTCAAAATACAGGGTAATACATCGAGCAATTACAGTTCAAGAAACGTGTACCACTGGCTTTCAATACTATGACACTCACTGGATCCGTCAATGCAAAACTGGGCATTATGGATACGGTGATCTATGTGTCATCTCTTCTTAAATCTTCTGCTCATAACCTTAGTACTATTTTTAATTCTCGTATGTATCCATCTGTCCTTGTTGGCGACGGAAAATCTATTCCTGTCACCAACACGGGCCATAGCACGTTACCTACTCCATACCGCCCACTTCACATAAATAATGTCCTTGTCACACCCAATATTGTCAAATTTTTGATTTCTGTGCGTTCATAATTTGTTCTGCTTGAAAATAATGTACTTATTGAATTTGATGTGTTTGGTTTTTCTGTAAAGGATTCCGGACCTCGTCAAAATTACTCCTCGATGTGATAGTACGGGTGATCTCTACTACCCGGTCACGTCTCTATCCTACCCGCAAGCTTTTTCTGGTTGGTCTGCAACGTAGGCACCAACGACTTGGCTCATCCTGAAGTGACGTGATACGTTCTTTAGTTTCTAATAATTTAATTTATGTAAGAAAACACAAAGTCTCCCGTGCTTTGTCATGCGTGTCAGCTTGGCAAACACGTGCGACTCTCTTTTTCACTCTAAAAAACGATTGTTAAGTCTCCTTTTGATATTATTCATTCAGATTTATAGACATCTCCAATTACGAGTGTTTCGGGTATTAAATATTATGTTTTATTTCTTGATCATTTTTCACATTATTTATGGGTTTATCCTTTAAGAAATAATCTGATGCATTTGTCCAATATGTATACATTTTCGTGATTATGTGCAAGAACCAATTCAGACTGACATTAAATCGGTTGCAATGTGATCATGGAGGCTCGGAGTTGACAAAATGCCCTACACACCAATGATTTGCGTCAAATGTATTACAAATTCGCTTCTCTTGCCCTAAAACTTCACAAACAAAATTGGGAAATAGAACGAATGATACGTACCATTAAACATCCTCATCCATAACCTTACTCTTTATAGCACAATTTTCCACCACTTTTTGGGTTGAAGCACTTCACATGGCTGCATATCTCTTAAACCTTTTACCCTCCAGCGCCATAAATAATGAAATCCCTCACACCGTTCTTTTCAGACAAATACCTAACTATGCGGATCTCCGTCGTTGGGTTGTCTTTGTATCCCTACATCAACACCAATCACAAACTTGAACCACGCGCCACACCTGCAATTTTCCTTGGATATCCGACTAATCACTGTGGATATCGGTGTCTGGACTTGAATACGGATAAAATCATCTTATCACGTCATGTGACATTTGATGAGACGGTTTTTCCGTATGGGTCTATGACTCATAGTGAACACCTTCTTTACACATTTTTAGGACACTTCCCCTATATAATTAACAAACACTTCTTACTAAAAAACTTATATCATCACTAGCCCAAATACTACTATCAGTCCTCACCGATAACAACTCCATCCAAACAACACCCCACACCAAATATCTTCCCACTTTCAACCCACTATACACGGACCCCACTACAAATTCGCACTCAACCAAAAACTCCCCCTACAACCCGCTTCAACTCACTCTATACCTGCGGTTACCACAAACACCAACCCCAATCCACGCCTCGCTACTCCTGGTCACTCGCTATGTGTCGGGACTAATCGCCCCACCAACGTTCACTTTAAAGGTTCTCTCACCATTTCCCTTTTCTAAGTCGTATTTCAAATGCGTTTCGTGACCAAAATGGTATCGTGCTATGCTTGATTAATTAATGCTTTTAATTAAAATAATACATTGGGTTCTTGTCCCTAGACTACCGGACGCGAACATTGTTCGTTCCTTGTGGCTCTTTTGGCACAAGCATAATGCAGATGGCAGTCTTAATCGCTACAAGGCTCGCCTTGTGGCGAAAAATGGAAGCACTCATATGGTAGGTCAATTGACAGTGGATGAGGGAATTTTAGTTGATGGTTAAACCGGCCACTATCGTACGGTGCTCAGTCTTGTAATTTCTCAACATTTGGCCGTCATCAGCTCGTATGCAAGAATGCCGTTTTGCTGGATGTTTTTGAGACAGTCTACATGCATCAACCTTCTGGTTTTCGAGGGATCGCGGCATCCTGATCTGTTTGCCTTTTACAAACGAATCACTTTATGGGCTTAAACGGCCCTCGGTCTGGTTTCAGCTGAATTTGCAGGCCTAATGCTGGCTGGGTTGGTTTTCTTCCACGTCGATGTGACTCATCATTTTTATTTACAGACAGGGGTCTGTACTGCCTACTTGCTAATTATTATGTCGTTTGATATTGTTTTGACTGATCTTCTAAGCTTGCTTCAGGCATAGGGCTTCCCTTCATGCGGAATTTTCTATGACTGACTTTGGGCCCGTTTAATTAACTTTCTGGGTGTTTCGTGACTAGTAATAATACTTCGGGTATGTTTTTAATCTCAACGAAGTAGACACAGAGGTACTTGACGCGAGCGTGGTTTGCTTCTCTGTAATCCGTGTAGTATTCTGTTGATACGGATTCCAGCTTGCTTATAATGGTGATCCTGTTTCTGATCCTAACACTTATATGCCGGCTTGAAGGGGCTCAGACTGTATTTGACCTTTACTCGGGGCCTGACATCTTATGCCGTTCAGCAGGTTTGTTCTTTATGCATGATCCGCAAGAGCCTCATTTTCTTGCTTCTCACAGCGGATCTTGCGATATGTTCTGTGGTACATTGACTTCTGGTTACTAGCTCTTATTTCATCTAAAGAACCTCCTCTTTAGTTGCCTTATTCAGATGCGGATTGGGTGGATGTCCCACTACACGGCGCTCTACTCCTGGGCTATTGAGTGTTTAATTGCACACTTTTATCTTGGTCTTCCAAACGACAGTTTACTCTTTCTCGATCTAGTGCGGAGGCAGAGTATCGGGGTGTTGCCAATGCAGTGGCCGAGACTTGCTGGTTGCGCAATCTTTTACGTGAGCTTCATACACCACTGTCTACAACGACTATTGTTTATTGTGATAACGTGAGTGCTGTCTATCTCTCTTCTAATCCCGTGCAACATCAGCGCACGAAGCATATTGAGATTGACATTCACTTTGTTCGTGACTTGATTACCACTGGTCACATACGAGTTCTTCATGTCCCTTCTCGTTACCAGTATGCGGATATCTTCATCAAAGGTCTACCTACGGCTTTATTTGATGAGTTTCGTGACAGCTTGAGTGTTCGTTCCTCTCCCGCTCAAACTGCGGGGGGATGTTAGCGGATTAGTCTTCATGGCCCAAAGGCATATTTATCTTTGTATTAGTGAATAAATAGGCCCAAGCCCGTTTGTGGGTTTAGGGTATTAGGGTTTTACCACTATAAATAGTGGTCAATAATAAATCATAACTCAAAGGGTTTTCTATCATTCTATAAACTTATCTCATGTCAAGTGATGCAATAAGAAAGACTAGTCTCTAACGTGCCACATGAAATGAGGACTAGTCTCCAAAGCCCTTATTATGAATAGTCTTATAATTTCTTTTCAATAAACTCACATACCGGATGTCGAAAGTCTAGACTTTTTGAGAAACATTTACCTGATATTAATAGATTTGACGTTAACCAGTTTTTGTAATTTTCTGTTTTCTAAGCCATCTTTGTTTAAGATATATGTGATATTTTTATTTTTATAATTGCTAGATTAGGTAGGTTGCAAGAATCAAGTACTGGGTAATCATGCCAAAACGTGTAGGTGTTTTAGAGATGACCGAAACGAGTCATTTGGCTCAACACACTTTCTATTTTAATTTTTAACCATTGAACTACAAGATTCAATTTTTAATAGAGATACATTATATATATTAGCATGGTATCCACGTAAAACAGCGGTTTCAGGAGTATTAAAAATAAAAAAAACTAAAAATTAATAAAAATATATTAAAATGGATGTTGAATTAAAGAGTACAAAATTTTAAAAAATATGGTGAAATTAAATTATAAAAAAAATAGATAAAAAAATATTTCAATTTAAAAATAAAAGTGATTTTTTAATTAAAAAATGACACATGTCACTTTAAGATGTGTTTCCCTAAAATGACATGTATGATTTGCACATAACAAAAAGTTGTTGCATAAAATGAGATGAATGCGTTTGTTGTTAAAAAGGGATATTTCCATAAAAAGATATAGAAAAGTCTGAATTTTCAGACTTTCTAAATATAAAAGTGTCTCAAATGCTTTATAATGTAGTATAGATTTATATTTATATAATATTGGAGAGTTGATATCAATATAAACTCATAAATGTCTAAAGACTCGATGAAACAATCTTAGTCATTCATTTTTTATCAACACAAAAAAAACCTAATTTCCACATCTATTTTAAAAATAGAATATATTACAATCGGTAAATCGTTAAACGACAAAATATACACCATAACGACGATAATTTTATTATCTTTCAGTAGACGTGCACATCGATATACTTTCGATGAACTTTTTTATCGAATATGTTTTTAGTGTTGAAATTGCGACTGAAAAATCACATGTGATTTATTCTTTAAAAATCACGTGTGATTTACAAATCATATGTGATTTTTAAAATAACATATCAACTCTGATTCCATAAATCATATGTGATTTTTCATGGCGTAAATTTCGATGTTTACAAAAAAAATCTCGAAAAAAAGTTCATCGAACGTATATAGAAGTGCCCATCTATAGAAAGATGATTTAATTCTTGTCACTGTCGTATGATTCGTTTTGCGTAAACGATTAACCGTTTGTGAGATATTTAATTTTAAAAAAAGAATTAAAAGTGGGTTTTAGTTTGATAAAAAAAATGAATGGCTATAATTGATTCATTGGGTATTTAAATATTACGGGTCTACATTGAACTTTTTTTTGCCAATCGGGGTATTTTCGTTAAATTTTTAACGATCATCCATTAGGTATTACATTTTAAATCCACCGCCACTACCACCACCATCAATTATCGCCACCATTATCCTTTGATACGAAGGGTGTGAACTTTAAACTCCTGATAATTTGTGATTTCGTTCTGTATGAATATTTTACTGTATCAAGATCAAATAATATACCCACATATGTTTTTTTCTAGGTGCCCTACGTGGGGCTCGATTTTGCAGTATACGAATCTCTAAAAGACTGGTTAATTAAATCAAGACCATTTGGTTGTTCACTTCAAGTTGTTTGTGTCGACGTTTTGATTTTTCTTACATAATTGCCTGGTTGTTCACTTCAAGTTGTTTGTGTTGGGCTTGAAGTAAATAGATAATTCAATAGTAATAAACCTTACTACATGCACTACAACAATTTGTTATACAGACAGATTAATAAACGAACACCGAGTCACTGTTGACTCGTAATCCAGATCATCATTGAGGGTGGTGGTAGCGGCGGTGGACTTGAAATGTTTATTTTTATTAATTAAAATTAAATTATATTATATTTATTATTTTATATTTTTTTTTGGTTTATAATTATTAATAAATCATATATTTAATTTATACTTTAATATTATATTATTATTATAATTTTTTTCTTTATATTTTTTTTTTATTGATATTATTTTATTATGTTAAAATTTATTAAAATAAATTATAAAAACTTAACGGATAATTGTTAAATATTTAACGAGAATACCCAAATTGGCCAGAAAAATAAGTTAGGTGTCTTTTTTATGAAAGAAAAAAAAACACGATACCTTGATTGAAAATAACCCTTAAGTTTAATAATTTTTTGTGTCATTTGCTCATACTTATAAAGTACACATAATGAAACTCTAAGAGGATGGAATGTGGTGGGGAGATATATCTACTCACTTGAGCCCCACAGTCTGCTACATCAGCATCTCACTCCCACTCAAAAAAACTCTTTCACTCATAACACACCCCTATCTCGTTCTTCACTTTGACCCCACCACACACAATTTTTTTTATTTTTTTTCACACAAACATAATTTATCTATTTATACAAAAATACAAATAACATATTTAAAAAAAATTAAAAAATATATAAAAATAAAAAAAAAGGAAAAACACATATAGTGTCCACACAAATTATTAGATCTCTCTTTCTTCTTCAACAAACACACACACACACACACTCACACACACTACAGACACACACTCACACATACACACACATTGCACACACACAACCAAAGAAAAGAAAAAGGAGGAAAATACAACTAAATACCTTTTGTCTTTATCTGACTCGCCATTTAAGCACAGCGGTCACGATTACTTGGGCAAGCGGGTCGCGGATACGGACGCACTGTCCACGGCCGCGGTATCTTCACAAGAAAGGATAACCTAATTAAATAAGAGATAGACATTACATATTTGAATCAGTTAGGATAATTTCGAATCCCGATAATATCGGCCGTATCTTGGGCCGAAAGTTACGGAAACCCATAGGGTTAGTCAGCCTATAAAAGGAACGCAATTATCATCAATACAGGTACCTTACAAACCCTAAACACACTCAATTATTCTATCAGAATCATATACTTACTCTCACACCGGAGTCTAATCGTGGGATCCGCTCCCATGATAAGGTTAACGGTGTTTATTTCCTTGTGTAGGGTTCTCTAAACAAGTTCACTTGATACAAGAATAAGGCTCTACATACCCGAATAGATACCTATTCGGACCCAGCAAAACTCGACCTAACTTTTGTATCAACAAGTTGGCGCCATCCGTGGGACCCAACACTAGGAATTACTCTCAGAAAAATAAGCGCAATGGCTAACACAACCCCCATTGTGACTACTGTCACGAAACCTGCAACCAAAGAAAAGACGCCTAAAGAGGCAGATGCCACACCCAGGGTGAACATCCAGGATTTCTGTGAAGAGCATTACGAGGATATCATGTCGGTCATTATGGACAAGATTCGCCGTGACAAGCGAAAAGAAGTCAACGCCAGGCTGGACTTCGAAGAAAGTCCTAGGAAAAAAGAATAAGAGAAGGCTCTCAAAACTCAAGTGTCAGGACCTTGTCCGCAAGGTACCATAATCCATCAGAGAGACTAAAAGTGCGGGAACGCTTAAGATACAATGACCGACATGTGCTTGACCGACTAGGTCATCGAAGGCAGAGCGCGTTTGATAGACTTAGTGATACCTACTCGCCAAGCACAACTAAATATGGACCGAACAGAGCAAATTCCGGGGATCGTTCCCATAGTAGAAGCCGCCCTCACAGGCAGGACTCTTCTAACAGAGATCATACTCAAAGTAGAGACCGCTCCCGTGGCGTCGAAGAATCATATTATAACACCCGCTCCTCCTTTGGGACAGGGACCAAACTTGGATATCGCCCGCGCGACAGAGACTGCTCCCGTTATGAGAAAAGAAAGGGAGGGAAAGTGAATCCCCGTCATCCTGCGTATCAGAGAGCGGCACCAGCGATGGGGGACACTGGAAGTCAAGGTCAAAAAGACACAAGCCTACGGATGAGAATGACTTGGCGGTGCCCTGGATATGTGAAGAGGTGGATCCATTCACACCCTGAATCCGTAACTTCAAAAGTTTACAAAAAACACGAATGCCTAACAACGTGAAGACCTATGACGGAACAGGGGACCCAGAGGATCACGTAAATATTTTCCAAGCGGCGGCACAGGTGGAACGCTGGGCAATGCCTACCTGGTGTCATATGTTCAATTCTACCCTAATAGGAGCCGCAAGAGTATGGTTCGATGAGCTCCCTCCGGAGAGCATAGACGGATACAAGGATCTCAAAGCAGCTTTCTTAGCATACTTCATGCAGCAAAAGAAGTATGTCAAAGATCCTGTCGAAATACACAATACCAAACAAAGAGACGGAGACCATCAAGGGGTTCATGGAACGATTCAAGTTGGAAACCAGACGCATGAAGGGAGCCCCTGAATGCATGCGGATCTCCGGATTCATGCATGGGGTTAACAACCCTGAATTGACAAAGCGCCTCAATGAACATGTTCCAAAGACCATGGAAGAAATGACGATCACTACCATTGCCTTCATACGGGGAGAAGCCGCTGCTGCTGGAAAGAAAAAAGGTCACACATCGTGGAGGACACATGACCAGTCAAAGTGGCATGCTTCAGAGCGGAGGTCTGACTTCCGAGGTCAGCCAAGGGAAGGACGGGGGTCTAGCAAGTTTACCCCCCTTGCAAGAACACCCAAAGAAATCCTCACAGCGAAGCAGGGAAGTTCAAACCGCCACCCCCTATGGTAACCCCGGCGGAGAAGAGACGCAACAACAAGTTTTGCGACTTCCACAATGATAAAGGACATGGTACGGACGAGTGTATGTAGTTAAAAAAGCAGATTGAAGAATTGGTGTGTAACACCCCTATTTTGATAAATATAGCAGCAGAAGCTAATCTGGGGTATTACTTCATGAATCACAGGCACAATCATATAAAACGACTCTAAAGAGACGTTTTTAAAAGATACGTTATCATTCATTTAAAATCAGAGTTTTACAAAGGCAGGTCCCAAAATCTAGAAACATAAAATGTGAATGATAACAAGTTTTAGCCATCTTAAAGTCCATGCCACTCCATGCCATAAGTTGCTCAATTACCTAGGATAAACTTGCATAAAAAGGGTTAACACAAAGGTTGAGTGAAATTCATAGGTTTGAAATGTAATAGTTGAATACAAGTTATCATAAAGGAAATATTTGCATTGTAGGGATCATTATCATGGAGAACAACATTATTATGAAGAATAGTTGAATGCAAGTCATCATAATGGTAATAATTGCAACGAATACAATTATCATGGAAAAATGGTAACATTATTATTGAGTATTGCTCGAAGCTTATATGGACACCATTTCGTTAACATTGGACATCACCGTAGTGACCAATTGAGTTGGGAACAAATGTTTTTCCCCGTGGAAAGGTTGTTAACTTGCCAAGGTTACCATTAGGTCAAATATAGTGTGTTTGGCTACCCTATGAATGGGTATACAAACGGGAGCCGTCACCCCTAATAGATCTATTCACAACATTCGCGCTCACTCGTAAGCAATTAATGGTTCATGATATGGAAATAATGGCACTGGAAGCTACTTAGGCAATAATATATCTGGATAGCATCATGTCTGGATATCTACATTTAGGAAAAACACTTGTATTATGGGTTTAAGCTATGTATACCCTTAGGGTTTATAAAACATAAGAATTTGGAATGTGAGGCTATGAACTCATTAAGTCTTTGAAAACGTAATCACATTGTTATCAATTAAAGAGTATGTAAAAGAGTTTGTAAAAAGCATGTATCCCCACTCGCGGGTTTATAAAACATGTAATAAAGTAAAGGCGAGATTATGAATCTTACTTTAAATAGAATAGGAAATTGATTGATGTCAAAAAAGTATATCAAGTGAAAGACGTCCGTATGGTGGTACGATGTTATCTACTCGGGCGGGAAAGTTTAGAATATCGATTGAAAGAAAGCAGCTTCGTCATGTAACCTGGGATAATATGTCGAATCTTAGTTTGATTGTCAAATCTTCATAATGTTTTATCATATTTGATTTATGAACTTGGATATGGTTATCAATATTCGGGGGCTAAATTTTCATAATTAGTGGCCAGGTGATATCGTGTTGAGGAGTCATCAGGCACGTTACATCGTAAACCAAGCAAACTTGTCAGACGGATTTCATAATGGAACACCTCAATGGAATATTCCTAGTAACGGGATATGATATGGTATTCGTGACAACATTTTTAAAAAGCACATCAATGATGAATTTTATAACAGTTATAACATAATCGGTTTTAAGCGTTTTGCTCAATAATTGGAAATGATAAGCACGTCAAGCGTTAATTAAAGTTATGTCTTATAAGGTTTTGAACACATTTCTACACTTTTTCAAAATGTTACATTTTAGACCCTTAAGAATGAAAAATGGCAAAATATACCCTTGGAGTTTTCACTTTTACAAGTTTGGTCCTTCTAGTTTAAAAGATGTACAAAGTAAACCTTGAATTTTAAAAAGTGACATAATAGACCCCTATAGTTATATCTTTGATAAAATGACATTTTCAGTCCCTTTAGTTATTAGTTTCAGAAAGTTACGATATATACCCTTTTGCATGAAAAATGTATCGTTTTTAGTCCAAAATCCATAATAATGATATTTTTCAATATGAAAAGTAATTTACAGGTTATAGCTTATTAATATAAGCTAAAATATGAAGGTTTAACGTAACAAAAGTTCAAAATAACGATTCGTTAAGATAGAAATCAAAACGGGTCGTTTTAGGGTTTAATAACGAAAACGCGTAGGTTTTTAATTCAAATCTTATCAAGACTTAATAAAGTGATTATAATATCATTAGTTAAGCTTATTAGAATAGCTTATAACTTCAGTTTACCATTTTAGCTTATAGATTTAAGAAAAACACGAAATTAGGGTTTCGTGGGTTCGTTTTGGATCAAAAGTGAAGAACGAATGATTTTTAAGTTAAAAGCTTGTAACAAGAGTATATTTAGGATCATATGAACATTATAAGAGTTATAGAACAGATTATGAGCTTAAAGAACCTGGGTTTGAGCTTGAAGATTCAAAAATGGGTCGAAATGGGTCGAATTCCACTCGTACGCCTAGAATTAGAGCTTCGGGGCTTCAAGGCTTGGATTCTTTTCTTCACTTCTGCTCTTAGGACTCTTATAACACTTCTTGATCAGAACTTGGAAGCCATTGATAGATAGAAAGAAGAAATGAAGGTGTGATTTTGAAAGAATGGGGTGCGTCCCCTTTTTATAGTCGAACAACCCTTGGTGTGCAAGTTTGGGAGTGCAAGGTGTCTCATTCCTGGAGGGGCTGATTAGGGAGGTCTAGGAGGTGACAAGGATCAGCTAGGAGATGAGTTTTACAAGCTAGAAGGCTAGGATTGCAAGGTGGGAGGTCTTGGGGTGGTGTTTGTGTTCACGGCTAGAAAGGAGCCACAAGGGAGGTGATGTAGCTCATTTTGTGATCAAGTAATGAATTAAGGTGCCCGTGTGCTGCTTTTTGCTAAAGTAGGAGGATCATTGAGGTGCTTGGGTGCAAAGTTATTTTTTAAAATGGGTCAAAAACAAAGAAAAGGGTGCGCGGGTCATTTTGAGCATGGGTTAAGGTTGTTAATTTATTTTTCCTGTATAATGGTGTTATAAGAATGGAATATGAATTGTAGATGTTGTATCTTAAGTGTTTACAACATTATTTGATTAGTGGTTAAGGTTAATAATGGGTAAAAATAGAAATAATGGGGAACGGGTTCATTTAGGGTTTTTAAGATTTAATGCGTGTATAATGATGATATAATGATGGAATATGATTTGTAATGTTGTAGGTTATGTATTTACAACATATTTGATTGATGGTTTAGGTTTAAAACGGATAAAAACAAAGAAACGGGTTACGGTTTAGAAACTAGCTTGGTTTAGGGTTTCTTGATGAAATCTTATGAAATGAAAAGGATTATGGATTGTAAATGAAGTGCATGACTTGATTGTAACTTATACTTAATAGATTGTACAAGATTCCTTAGGAAAATGGAGGTAAAATGGCTATTTTGAATATCGTGCATTAATGACTTGTACATTATGCTTTAAAGGACTTGTACGTTATTTTGGAGGGAAAGTATATTCAAATAAGATGTTATATTACTTTTACATGTGCCTTGATTACTTTTACATTCACTTTGAATGTGTACATTAGGGTTTTAGGCATAAACGTTAACGGTTTATGTTTATTTGATAATATCGTTGTGAAAACTTTATTAAATAGATAATGTATATGGATAAAAGA
Organism: Tanacetum coccineum; assembly: GCA_026074375.1. Lineage (NCBI taxonomy): Eukaryota > Viridiplantae > Streptophyta > Magnoliopsida > Asterales > Asteraceae > Tanacetum > Tanacetum coccineum. The sequence continues at coordinate 20,692 of BQNB010076985.1, forward strand.
TTATTGACTTGACATATTATGATGTTTACATGATGTAAACATAGATAGAAATAGGCATAGGTCGTTGCGAGAGCTCGTTTACTTTTGAAATGTAAACTATGATACGTATTGGAATGGAATGAAACGAAATTTTATTCTCGTGAAAAAGTAGTGCTTAATATAATACGTAGAGATTACATTAAGGGAATACTGGAAAATTACGGGTTGTTATAGGAAGTCACCCCATAGTACTATTTATTACACTAGCGTCTACCCATCACAGGTAGTTAACGGTTCACGATATTAGGGTCTTTAGCAATAGGTACTCCTATGATAATTCATAATAACGGGTCAAAAATACCCTTCAAGAACTTGTGTACAATTTAAAACAGGTATATGTTCAAAACTCACGGTTTTGTAAATAGATAAACAATGATTTCAAATCATTTAGTAAGCAATTTAAGCTTTAATAAATTCAATGGTAAACAACCATTTATCAAAAATGTATTAGAAATCATGTGAAAAGCAAGTAAAATTTTTAGTAAAAACATTCATGTAACGCTTATGAAATTGGAATCAATAATTTTGCTTAGTAAAACAAGCATATATTCTCACCTCGAAAATAGTTATGAAAACCATTAAAGAAGAAAAGATGGGGCTATGAACTCACCTTAGGAGTTATGAATACCAGAAGTAGATGAATCATCGGACGAGTAAGAAGCATCTAAGTACAAACTAAAAGATGTGACGCGGCTTACAATGATAAAGAAGATCGATACTTAAAAGTAAATCAAATTATCACGAGATATGTTTCCGAGGTATGCATGGCATTGCATTATAACTTAACCGAAGTATTTTTATCCCCAAATTAGTATAAAACCTGCACTTATACTACATTAAGTGTCTACTAAGTCTCTCTTAGTGATTCTTATCTTATTACTATGTGGCCCTACTTTTATTTTTTAAGAAAAGGCGTAAAACTATGTTGCTGAATTTTTAGTCAACTTTACAAGACTATATCTCTTAAACTATAAAAGATACAAGGATGGCTTTCCCCCTGGAAGGATACTTAAGTGTAGTTTCCAGAACATTAGGCCTTTTAACATCAGTTACCAATCTACGGGAAATGAGTTTTTATAAATCATTAACTCTAAAACAGAATGTTTGCTGAATTTCTAACACTTACGGTTTTGGCCATTAAATCCAATTTATAATAGAAATCAAGTTGAATCCAAAGAGAGATGAAATATTATGATGTATAGTGTTTAACCATCTTTTAAAAACCCAACACTTTAGTGTAAAAATATGGAGTTAAATCTCTTTTTCAAACAGTAGTTCAGAACTCACTCATCCGGAGGAGATATGGCTCTTCAATTCGAACACATGTAATTTGAATTTATTTATACAATCCCATCTAAATTGATGATGTTCTTAGACCAAAAGTTTGCTGCTAATTACCTTTTTACTGCTGGTTTGCAGCAATCCCAAATTTTCCTTCAATCATAATTTTGACGTATTGTCCAAACCGGTAATAGCTATTAAAGTGCTCCACTTGGAGAAAGAAGTTATTTTGATAATGTATACTAATGAGATTAGCTTTCCTATTCTACATTTTAAAGTATTAACATGGAGTTTAACTCGTTTTCCAAACGATGTTCCAGATTTGACTAGCAATCGTAAAACGGCCATAACTCCCTCATCCGGAGGAGTTGATAAACCATCCAATTAGTCACATGAACCTTATAACCTATTATATATCCAAACCATGTAATTTATTTCACAGGCTTTCAGGCCAAAAATTATAGGAAAAGTCATTTTTGCTACTGAATTCAAATAGTCCCTAAATCCTATTTTCTAACGCCATCAAACTCATTCCAATCCACTTTTGTTCCACATGCAATGCCAAATGGACCTCATAAACATATCACCAAATTCCAAACTTTATTTAATTAAGATACTCCAAATCATAAACCACTCATGACCAAATCAAAGAAGAGAAATTCAAAAATCAAAGCAGAAAATTTACAAGGTTTAGGATAAGAACTAGTGAATCAAGACAAACACACCCTTTGGGGGTTGGTGATTTCGGACCAGGGCACAACCCAAACCTAATCAAGAATAGATATAACCTTCTAAATATTGTTTTTTACACTTGCTTAAAACCAGAGCATCAATCAATTCTTGCAAAAAGCCCCAATTTAATTATGAAACCCTAACTTTTAATTCTTTGATTTATCAAGAAATTGGATGAATTGAACCTTGGAGACACCTTAGGTTAACTTGATAATCACTCTTGAATAGTTGAATTAGATCTAAGATCAAAGATGGTGAAACCCCCTTGATTTTGTGATGAGCCGTGTATGGGAGGAGAGGGAGAAAGAGATGGGTTTTTTGTCTGTGTTGTGTGTGTATTTTAATAAAAGAGCTTTAATATATATAAGACTATATATATAATGGATCAAGATATTATTACTTCCATCTTTTAAATAAAATAGAGGAGTGTTTCTAGTATATCTTCCATAATAAATTTTTATTATAAAAAAGGCCGTTTGTTTTGCTTAATAACCGGCCCTCCCATTTGGGTGGGCTTGGTTATGCTTTTTGTTTGGTAATTTTTCGTATTACTTTCTTTCCGAGCCCAATAACCTATTTAACTCGTTATTTGTTATAAAAATCACAATTTTTGACGCGGTTCGGCCAAATACGAATAAAAGATGAAAAATAATAAAAATAAAATAAAATAAGCTATCATGGCTAAATATGACATTCATTGATTTCTCGGTCGATAAAACGGATAAACTTAAATTGTACGATTCACGAAAATTTTAAAAGTGACGATTTTAATAAAAATCGACTAAAACAATAAAAATAAATTATTTAAAATTTAGAGAATAATATCAGTTCGAAATAAGTAGTGACCTTAAATACGAGGTTTTACATCCTCCCCTCCTTAGGGGAGCATCGTCTCGGTGCTCAATTCACCTTATTCGTCTATGGTTTGATTATAAAGAGATGAGGAAATGCTCAGGTCCTCGTCGAGGTTTCTAACGAAAATTAAATAAACAAGAGCCACAACATCAAATATGTTCAATGAACAAGAGCGAATGGATTGAATGTCATGAGAATCCTTAAAAGGAAAGATAAAATACATGACTCGAAAAAGAAGCCTTTGGAAATGAGGAATTTAACAAGTCGTCAATTCTTGGAAGCGATTAAGGGTTCATTACTATTAGCTTATCAAGTTCACCGTGGTCGATACAAATTTGGGAAAATCCATATAACAAATTATGAGTCGAAAGAGTTCATAGCCCAAAGAATGATTCATACGCACGCTATGTCGGATACACATAAGCCCACTCATTTATAATTTGTAACTTACAAAAAGAGGCGTCCCAATCCTTGTAAGTAATAATTTATAAACTTATGGTTTGGCGGTTTATAATTTCCTTATTCAAATAAAGAAGCGTCCCAATTCATTTCAATAAGACGATTATAAATCATCCTACTTAAGCATGGCCGACACAAAACACAATATCAAAACAATGTTACAATAAGTAAAAATGAGTGTATACTTGACGGCATGATTCTTTAAAATCATAAGAATTAACAAGAAGAGTAATGAGACGTTAGTCCATCATGTTCCAAAGGTAAGTGCCAAAAGACGACACGATCCGAGGTGACAAGATAAAACCGTACTCTCATCAATTGGAAGATTTCAAAACAATAGATTACAAACACAACATACGCGATTCAAAAGCATAAGAAGAGTGTTCGGACTCGGAGTCGAACAATAAAATAACTAGTGGAATTGACAAAGTACACTGAATGTCAATATTATCAAAAAGGAAATAAAATAAAGTCACGTTAATGTTTCGGAGATCAATGCCACGTAAGCGTTTAGCCGGTTAAAACAGGTGAAAATTTTAGTTTTACGTACCATCATTTACACAAATGCAAAGTTCGTGGGGGGGGTATGATATGGGCAATAAATTTAGTACACGTACCATATGGGTACATTTGAGAAAGTACGTGGCTATTAAAAGCCAAAAACCCTAAAAATAACTATTACCTTGACACATTATCCCATAATAGGCCTTTAAGATTTGAGTCACCGACATACATTTCTGTCCGGATTCTAATGAGAGCTAAACTTTCTTGTTTCGGTCACATGTTTAGAATTTTAGTCAGTCACCATTCTCACTAATTTCGGGGTGGCGCCATTGATACGAGGAGGTTTAAATTGATGTGTGGTGACACCGTCACTGAAGACTTGCAATTTTGAGAGGAACTACTTGTTGTTCCATTTTTAGTAAATAATAAGAACGTGATTATTCATTCATTCAATCCGAGAAATGAAATGTTTGTGAGGGAGATCTGAAAAAGTAAACATGGAGAAGAAAGTGAAAGTTGGTTTCTATATTCAAAAAGTCAAAAACTGATTTCTACATTATTGATTGAATTAGACGGTTTTTTAAGAGATATTTGAAATTTCATATTTACCCCTTGCATAAATAATAAATAAAATTTGAGAGTCTTAATAGTTACCAAAATGCCATACATCTTCTCAACCATTGATCAAATAAATATGTGGTCTAGATTGGTTCTTGCAGTTCTGTACATTTATTTGGTTCTGAAAAGAACCTCACACTATATATATATATATATATATAATATATAAAACTATATTATATAATATATAATATACACATATGTATATAATATATAACACATATATATATACATACACACAAACACACATATATATGGTATATATAGGTCTGTATATATATATAAAAATGATTTGTGTGTGTGTGGTGTGTGTATGTAGTAACACACACACACACTCACACACACACACACACACACACACACACACACACACACACACACACACACACACATATATATATATATATATATATATATATATATATATATATATATATATAGTATAGAATATAAGTAGCATATATATATATACACACACACATATTTATATACACACTATATATATACATTCACACACTACACACACACACACACACAACACAAATAAGTGACACATATAATATATATATAGTATATATATATATAGATAAAATATATATATATAAGTATATATATATATATAATAAAATATATATACACACACACACCACACACACACACACATATACATATATATATATATAAATATATATACATATATATATATATATATATATATATATATATATATATATATATATATATACCAATATATATATATATATATATACATATATATATATATCTATATATATATATATATATACATATTCATATATATATATATATATATATATATATATATATATATATATAAAGTATATACTATATATGTAACACCGACTATTTGTTTACATATAGCACGGAGCTAATCTGGGATATTTACTTCAAGGTACAACAACTAATCATAGAAAAAAAAACGATTCAAAAAGAGTTATATTTGAAAATTTAGTTAGCATTCAATATTTCTTCAGAGTTTTTACAAAACGAGAGGGTCCCAAATCTAAATACAAAGTTTAAATGATAACGTTTTGCATCTTCAGTCCTCATCTACTCAATTGCCATAGGTTGCTTAGTTACCTGAGATAAAACATGCTAAAAAGTCAACACAAAGGTTGAGTGATATTCATAGGTTTAAGTTAAATAATTTGAATGCAAATTCGATATTGGGTTACGTTGTTATACACCCGTTATAAAAACAAATATTATTGCCATTAGCTCATGAATCCGAAGCCTTAGGATATGTTTGATACGTTATAGCCCCAACGGGTGCCTTTGCGAAAACACCCGCAGTTATATTCTAATGATGTGCGATTGGTTACCGGTATAACTGGGTACACCAACGGGGAGTCCAGCCCAAATAGATCTATTCACAACATTCGCGCTCACTCCGTAGAGTAATTAACGGTTCGTGATATTAGGGACTTAAAGGCAAATAGTTACTTAGGCAGTAATAAATCAGAATAGCATACAGAAAACAATTGCATTCATGGTTATAGCATGTATCCCCCTCGCGGGTTTATAAAACATTTGAAATATTGAAATGCGAGGCTATGAACTCACCTTAACAGTATAGGGAAATCTGAGTGATAGCAAAGGTATATGGAATGAGAGTAACGGCTTCGTTACACGCAACCTGGGGTAATATGTCAAGTCTTAGTTTGATTGAATATGTTTTACATTATAATGAATATCATCTTTGATTGAATTATCATGGAGTATTGTATCACCGTTCGGGCCATCATAATTCAGAGATCATTTAGTAAACGTTTGAGGAGCTAGGGCACTTTAAATCGTAGATCCAACAACTCAGTCAGAACGTAATACCAAGATGAAACCTCTTAATATGAAGCTCCCTAGTATTGTGATACGATATAATCGGTTTTAAGCGTTTTGATCAATATCTGGAAATGATAAGCACATCAAGCGTTAATTAAAGTTATGTCTTGTAATGTTTTGAACATGTTTTTATACTTTTTCAAAATGTTACATTTTAGACCCTTAAGAATGAAAAATGGCAAAATATACCCTTGGAGTTTGCACTTTTACGAGTTTGGTCCTTCAATTTTAAAAGATGTGCAAAGTAAACCTTGCACTTTTAAAAGTGACATAATAGACCCCTGTAGTTATAACTTTAGAAATATGGCAAAAATAGTCCTTGTACTTATAAGTTTTCAAAAGTTACGGTATATACCCCTTGCATGGAAATGATTTACAAAACAAGTCCAAAATCCATAATAATTATATTTTTCAATATGAAAAGTAATTTACAGGTTATAGCTTATTAATATAAGCTAAAATATGAAGATTTAACATAATGAAAGTTTAAAATAACGATTCGTTAAGCTAAGAAGCAAAACGGGTCAAATTAGGGTTTCAAAACGTAAACGTACGGGTTTTAAGTTCAAATTCCTTCAAGACTTGATAAAGTTGTTATATTAACATTAGTTAAGCATGTTAGGATAGATTATAACAATATTTAACCATTATAACATTTAGTTTTAAGAAAAACATAAATTAGGGTTTCGGGTGTACGGTTTTGGATCAAAATGGAAAATGAGTATGAATTGAGTTATAAAACTTTAACAAGATTATATTTAGGATCATATGAACATTATAAGAGTGTAGGAGCAGGTATGAAGATCATAGAACCTGGGTTTGAGCTTATAGCTTGAAAACGGGTTGAAATCGGGACTTTTAGCTTCGTACGCCTAGAATAACGACTCTTGGGCTTCTTTTCTTGGTTTCTTTTACTTCACTTCTGTTCTTGAGACTTATTAGTACCTCTTAGGATCTTATTTGAGCAAAGGATTGCTGCTATTAAGGGTTATAGAGGAGGAAGTAGGGGATGAGTTAGAATGAGAGGTTTAGGGTCCTATTTATAGTTGAAATCTTCCTTGGAGGCTAAGGAGTCTTTGTGCTCTGATCTTGGAAATATTGAGAAGCTATTACATTATGAGGAGAGGCTAGAGGGTGATTAGGAAAATCTATGGAAGTAGGAATGCAAGGTGGAAGGTGTTAGGGGTGTTTGTGTAGCCGCGGCTAAGCAAGAGAGAAAGAGAAGTGATGTGGAGCTCTAGCAATCAATGAAATGGTCTTAATGTGCTTGTAATCTTATTATGAGTCAAGTAGGTGAGTCACTAAGGTGCTTAGTTGCAAAGTGGAGTCTCAAAATGGCTCAAATTGCAAAGATTGTAGGTCGCGGGTTCATTAGGGCCTGTTTAGGGTTTTTGAGCTTGGATTTCAAGTACATTGATGATATAAGTGTGGATTAATGTTTTTAAGGTTTGTATTAAGGGTTAATAACAAGATTTGATTGGTGGTAGGGTTTAAAATGTGTGGAAAATGAGTAAACAGGGTCAAAAGTTCATATTAGGGCCACTATTAGGGTTTCTTGGAATTTAATTCGCAATACATTTGAAATACAAATGATGATATTATTGATGGAAATAGTGATTGATAATGTTTTAATTTAGTAATTACAACTTATTTGAGTAATGGTTTAGGTTACAATGGATAAAAATCAAGAAGCGGGTCAATGGGGGTGTGGGTGGGGGATTTTTTTATTTTAGAAAACTAGCTCGGTTTTAGGGTTTAGGGTTTTGAATTAGGGTTTTGAGTGTAAAAATGTGTGTGAGAGCTTATGAGTAGAATAATTAGTGGTGTACACATTTTATATTAAGTGTAGTAGCTTGTACAAAAGGGTAGTGAGAGAAAATAGAATGAAAACGGCGGTAAAACCTATTTTGGAGATCATGCTTAATGACTTGTATATTGTACTTTTATAGACTTGTACTTTGACTTTGAGGGAGTTTATATTGTAAATGAGATGTTATATTACTTGTACATATGCTTTAGTAGCTTGTGCATTCACTTTAGATGTTAACGTTTCATGAAATTAGGGTTTAGAGGTATACGATAACGGTTTAAAAGCCCGCTTGATATAACTTACAAATGGTAACATTATATGATAATGTACTTATCTAAAAATGAATTATATAATGACTTGACATGTTAAGTTGTTTTGCTTGACAAAAATGAATAATAGGATTGCCATAGGTAGGTTGCGTGAGCTCGTTAACTTTAGATATGCAAGCTATGTTGCATATTGGTAATGCAAGTAATGTAATAAAGCGAAAAATTTCTCTACAAAATGTTCATCTATAATAGAATAGATAGTACATGCATCTAACTTATAGATGGATATTTACAATTGATGAAAATTTATTGGGTTGTTATAGTCCCCATCCGTTTACAGAAATCTCGTCACCGAGATTTAATTGGATTTTGAAATTATTTTAAAACAGATGAGGATATTTGGCACGAATTCATCTTGGTGTTCTCACATGTAAATTCGGTCCTCTTTAAGTATGTCCATCCGTACTTTGACTATAGAATAACGACTTTTCGTTTTAGTTGCTTGACTTCATGATCCATAATTTCCACTGGTTCTTCTATAAAGTTGAGTTTGTTGTTCAGTTGAAGTTCTTTCATTAGAATGATGAGAGATTCATCGGATAAGCATTTCTCGAGATTAGAAACGTAGAAAGTATTGTGGATATTACTAAGCTCTTCAGGAAGCTCTAGTTTGTATGCCACTGGACCAATCCGTTCAAGGATTTTAATTGGTCCAGTGTATCAGGGATTAAGCTTCCTTTATTGTTCGAAATCGAAAGATAGCTTTACGAGGTGATGACTTTCAGCATAACAACGATCGCCAACATGGAAATTTCAAATGGCTTTAGCCTCACATTTGCGTAGCTTCTTTGTCACATCTCTTGCAGCTTGCAAAGGATTGACAAATTTGTATGATCTTTTTAGTGGGTTTCATGAATTATTTTCTGGTCACTGTAAGTTGGAACATCTCCAACTTCGCCCCACAACACAGGTGATCTTCCCTATTTGATCAACTCCAAGGGTCGAGTGTTTACTCAAAGATTGACCTACGGTCAGGTTATCATCAACTGAGGGTTCGAGAAGAAGACATTCCGAAGACTGCCTTCAGAACTCGTTACGGCCACTACGAATTTCAAGTTATGCCGTTTGGTTTGACAAACGCACCTGCTGTATTCATGGACCTTATGAATCGGGTGTGCAAACCATATCTAGACAAATTCGTAATTGTCTTTATTGATGATATTTTGATCTATTCCAAGAACAAGCAAGAGCACGAAGAGCATCTGAAGATAATATTGGAGTTGTTGAAGAAAGAGGAGTTGTATGCCAAGTTTTCCAAATGCGAATTTTGGATTTCCAAAGTACAGTTCCTCGGTCATGTGATCGATAGTGAAGGAATTCATGTGGATCCAGCCAAGATTGAATCCATTAAAGATTGGGCATCTCCTAAGTCACCAACGGAGATTCGTCAATTTTTGGGTCTTGCTGGATACTATAGAAGATTCATTGAAGGGTTTTTCAAAGATCGCCAAACCAATGACTAAGCTTACTCAAAAGAAAGTCAAGTTTGTTTGGGGCGATAAACAAGAAGTAGCTTTTCAACTGTTGTAGCAGAAAGTTATGCAGTGCACCAATCCTTACATTACCTGAAGGAAGCGAAGATTTCATTGCATACTGCGACACTTCAAAGAAGGGTTTGGGTGCTGTGTTGATACAAAGAGAAAAGGTGATTTCTTATGCATCACGCCAGTTAGAAATTCATGAGAAGAACTATACGACTCATGATTTAGAACTTGGAGCTGTGGTGTTCGCTCTCAAGATCTGGAGACATTATTTATATGGAACTAAGTGTACGGTGTTCACC
>BQNB010076986.1:0-21555 GCA_026074375.1 Tanacetum coccineum
AGATTAGAATTAACTTAGATTAGATAAACCAAAATATAAATAAATTAAGAGATTTAACCTCACTTCAAGTGTTCGACACCCAACTTACCACGAATCTACCATCGACCGGGTACACTGCCCGTTAAAGTGTTGTTTTTGGTTAAGTCGACAAAATATAAATTTAAAACTTAAATCTCAAAAATAAATACCACACAACGACACATCAAGTTTGTTTTGGCGCCGCTGCCGGAGAGTGAAAATTAATCTTGATTTTTATTTTATGTTTTGGTTTTTAACATTAGATTAGATCTAACCCTTAGGAGTAGTGTTAATTAGATTAGTGTATATTCTTGTATATTCTGTATATTTTGTATATTTGTTAGTTTAATTGTTTGCTTGTATATTTGTGTGTTTAATTTAATTGTTTTGCTAATACACTGTTCTGGTCGATAACTCGATACGGCGTATCTACTACCATCGAATACGGTGTATCCAACTTTCTGACCAATACAACGTATTGGTTCAACTAATTAATACGGCATATCCACTTCCATTGGATACGGCGTATCGATCATCTGGAACAGAATCAGAATCCTAAGTTTTTCGTATTTGATTTTCGTGCTAAAATTTTTTTCTATCTTTCTTTAGAGCAAATCCTACTGATTGTTTATCCCTTGTTTCAGGTAGTGCATGACAAGGAGTTCAACAAACAAACTATTTACACCTTACAAAGATCTGGAACGAGAATTTCGATCATCTAGGAGACACTTCAAGACATTAAGTCTTGACGAGTTGAGATCGCCTGATTTTAATTTATTTTCTGACCATGAAAACTCGGAGGAAGAAGAAGCGAAAACAATGGCAAAAACTATGGAACAGTACATGAGCAAGACCCGAGCTGACTATGGATCGGGGGTTGTTAGGCCCAAAATTGAAGACAGTGATAACTTTGAAATGAAGGGCCAATTTCTCAAGGAACTACGAACTAACACCTTCAGCAGTTCGGATCACGAAGATGCGAATGAACACATTGAGAAAGATCCTGAGATCGTGGATTTATTCCACATTCCAAATATTACTATAGACCAAGTGATGCTTAGAGCCTTTCCCATGTCCCTTACCGGAGCCGCAAGTCGATGGCTAAGAAACAAACCAACTGGTTCGATTACAACCTGGGAAGATCTGAAGACTAAGTTTCTAAGCAAATATTGCCCACCTGCTCGAACTGCAAAGAAGAAGGAGGAAATCAACAACTTTCAACAAGAGCCGGACGAAAACCTCTATCAAGCTTGGGAACGATTTAAAGAGCTCTTGATGAAGTGTCCTCAACACTATTTAACATAGATGCAAGAGGTAGTCTTGTTCTATAATGGATTGGATGTTCCAACTTGACAAATTCTTGATTTAAGAGGTGCCATACCATCAAAGACTGCTGCTAATGCAAAAATAGCCATCCAAGAAATGGCTGAATATTCTCAAAAATGGCACAATGGAACATCAAGAGTCAGAAATACTAAAACTTCTGATGGATTAGCAGCAATACAAGCATAACTAAACAACCTTGGAAGAGAAATAAAAAAGGTAAATGAAAAAGTTTATGCTACTCAAGTAGGATGTGAACAACGCAAAGGACCCCATTACATCAAAGATTGCCCACTAAAATAAGAAGGGAAAACCCTCGAAGCAACTTACAACATGTAATTTTGTGGACCTTTTCAAGAACAGCTCCAGGATTCTATCTAAGGAACAACCCAAATCCTTCATACCAAGAATGAAGGCAATCAATGGAAGATACCCTGAGCAAATTTATAGGAGATTCAACAAAGAGACACGAAGAAAACTCCAATTTGATTAAAGAAATCCGAGCTTCGACGGATGCTGCCATTCGTAACCAAGGAGCATCGATTAAAACTTTAGAGATTCAAATCAGGAAAATGAGAAAGGTACTACAGGAAAGAGAATTTGGAAGTCTACTTAGCTCTACTAAAGCAAACCCGAGAGATCAAGTCAAGTCGATTTTAACTACTATTGAAGCTGATTCATGCCCGATACGCCGTATTGGATCTTCCTAATACGCCGTATCCACTGGACAGAGCCGTACACTGATGTACGAGACAAGAAAAACGACGATTCCGTTTCTAAGTCATTTAAATGGTTACTACTGTGAAGAAAAGAAGGGATCATATGGACCACAATTCTTGGAAGCTTACTCTGAAGCTTCATAATCCATACCCCTAAAGGAGAAAGACCCACGGAGTTTCACTTTACCTTGCTTTATTAATTATGTTTGCTTTAATAATGCCCTTGTTGATTTAGGAGCAAGCATTAGTGTTATGCCTCTCACGACCTACCATAACTTAGGATTAGGCGAATTAGCTCACACTAAATTGACAGTTGAATTGGAGGACAAGACTCGAGTGACATATCCAAAAAGGAATAGTGAAATCGTTTAACTAGTAGGAATTGGTTAAATTTACTTTCCCGTATAGTTTTTATAAATTCTAGATATTGCTACCGAGTGGATATCAAAGTGCCCTTGATCCTTGGAAGACCATTTTTGTCTACACACGTGTAAGATTGAATGTTTACAAAAGAAGATTACTTTAAGGAGTCGGGGAAAACATGGATTTTTTCCCAAGTGTTTAAACCAGCTAGTAGTTTTTAATTTAAGAGGGTCTACATGCTAAGTGTGAGAAAAAGAATGGATCTTGATTTAGAAGTTAGGCTAATAGGAGAGACTTTAGTGTTAAATAGATCATTAAACCCTTTCTTGGAAGACTACATTGAATTAAATGATTTAAATGAAAACATTTTAAGCTAGGAGAAATCACAGGAGATGATTTGATGCCCACCATTGAGGAAGGTGAGGTAATTGAGAAATTTAGAACTAGGGATGATGAACTTAATGTTGGAATTGATGATTACCCTAGTTATTGTGACTATGATAAGAAGATCCATACAGATTGTGCTCACAACTTAAAGTTTTCTTGCATGATAGGATTTGAATTTACACACACTAACTGTTGGGAATTATATTTGAGTGATAAGGAAAAAAAACACAAGAATGAAACTAAAGGACTAAAATCGTCATTCAAGAATTCTACAAGCTGATGGAGAATTATTGAAGATTTTTTCAAAGATATCAAATTATAAAGATATCAAAAGATCTCCTTATGAAGAAATAAGATAACAAAAGATCAATTAAATATTTAAAAGATTTATGTTTATCTCTTTGTAAAACCTATTATCTCTAGTATATAAAGAGATACAGGTTATAGGTTTTATGTATCCAGAAAAGTGTGTGTTCTCAATGAGAGTCGACTAAAAGAAAAGTGTGTGTGTGTTCTAGGCGTGAGTTCTCTAATGTGGACGCCTAGGGTTTGTTTGTTTTAGCCTCAAGAATCTATGATTCCTGTTATTAGTTAGAGTAACCGTTCTAGAATTGATCATCTAGAATTAGGGCTATGAAGAACGTTTGGTTATTAATGAAGAAAACCTTGTTGAATATCTTTGTTCTTATTTCGCTTTGTTTTTATAAATTATAAATTGATATTATCTAGATAAAGGTTCTAAACAACCTGAGCTTTAAACGATTCTAAACGTTTTATTAGGTTTTTCACATTAGTATTAGAGCCTCGTGACTTCGAGCTAAGGATTCTTACAAGGTGTTATTATGGTCGAGTTTATGATGAAAAAGGTGTCGTGTTTCTGCTTTGAAGTTTGGAGTTAAGAATGCTAATTTGTGACAGTTTAGCGACAATTTTGTGACGCTATACAAGTGTCGTCTGGATACTTAAAAAAAGGTATCCTTAGCAGTTTGATGTTCGTTTAAGGCGAAGGTTTTGATACTCCTCGTGATGGTTTTGGCAAGTACAAGTTAGTACTGGTCGTTAACAACTTAGTACTGCTTGCATTCATTAGTACTGCTAGTTTTGAGTATTACTACTGCCAGGGTAAATGGAGTGAGTTAATACTGCTAGCGATGAAAAGAAGCAGCAGATGGGCACGTATTTATGACAGCAGGTTTTTAAGCTTAAGGTTTCAAGGTTGTGTTTCTGGTTCGTGTTTCTGGAAGAGAGATGCGTTTGTGTTGAGAAGATTTTGGAAAGCAACATGATATGGAATATGGATGCGTGGTTTTTGGCAGGATACAGGTTTGGTTTGCAGATTTTTAGGGATTGTGATTGACTCACATAATAACCTCCTGTATATTTGGTAGCTAATTCGTGATTGATATATTTTTGGGAGCTGTTATGATAAGCAAGTCCTAATCTTTAGGATTTATATTCGGTTCCCATAAATACTTAAAGCTGCTGATATTGATAAGGTATTAATACTATTCGTGATTATTAGTACTGCTCGTATGTTAATACTGCCAATGATCTTAGTGCTGCTCGCTGTCAAGGTATAAGTTAATGTTGTCACGTTTGAAGAACAGTAGTAAGTTAGAAGTTTCTACTGTTGGTTAGTATTTGTGTGTTTGTACTGCTGGCCTTAAAAAGTGAGTACTGCTCAAGTTTACAAGTTAATACTGCCAGGTATGTTTTAGTACTGCTAGGTTTATAAGCAGTTACTATTGTTGGATTCGAATAAAAGGTTAATGCTGCCAAAAGGAAAGTTCATACCGCTAGCCTTATTTTTGAAGACAGCTTATGCTGCTAGCATTATACAAAGATATTTAGTACTGCTAGCATTAAAAAGCAGTTTAGTTAATACTGCTTGGGATTTATAGATTTAATACTGCTAGCTCTATTCGATATCGGAAGACACACACATTTGGATCTCGGACAGAATTAATTATTGAAGAAAATGGCTCGTTATACAAGCACAACTGAACAACCTTGGAAGAGAAATCAAAAAGGTAAATGAAAAAGTTTATGCTGCTCAAGTAGGATGTGAACAATGCAAAGGACCTCATTACAACAAAGATTGCCCACTAAAAGAAGAAGGGAAAACCCTAAAAGAAGCTTACTACACGCAATTTGGTGGACCTTTTTAAGGAGGGGGATATAGAGCAACAGCTCCAGGATTCTATCAAAGGAACAACGTGAATCCTTCGTACCAAGAACGAAGGCAGTCTATGGAAGATACCCTGAGAAAATTCATGAGTGAATCAACAAAGAGACACGAAGAAAACTCCAATTTAATTAAATAAATCTAAGCTTCGACGGATGCTGCCATTCAAAACCAAGGATCATCTATTAAAACTTTGGAAATCCAAATCGGGCAAATGAGCAAGGTCTACAGGAAAGAGGATTTGGAAGTCTACCTAGCTCTACTGAAGTAAACCCAAGAGATTAAGTCAAGTCGATTTCAACTACTATTGAAGCTAATTCATGCCCGATACGCCGTATTGGATCTTCCCAATATGCCATATCCACTGGACAGAGCTGTATCGTCGTTTGAATGGTTACTACTGTAAAGAAAAGAAGGGATCATATGGACCACAATTCTTGGAAGCTTACTCTGAAGCTTCACAATCCATACCTAAAAAGGAGAAAGACCCACGGAGTTTCACTTTACCTTTATTTATTAATAATGTTTGCTTCGATAATGCCCTTGTTGATTTAGGAGCTAGCGTTAATGTTATGCCTCTCTCGACCTACCTTAACTTAGGATTAGGCGAATTAGCTCACATTAAATTGACAGTTGAGTTAGCAGACAAGACTGTGAAATATCCAAAAGGAATAACTAAAAACGTACTAGTAGGAATTGGTAAATTTACTTTCCCAGTAGACTTTATAATTTTAGATATGTCCGAGGATATCAAAGTGCCCTTGATCCTCGAAAGACCATTTTTGTCTACCGCCCGTGCTAAGATTGATGTTTACAAAAGAAAGATTACTTTAAGGGTCGGGGAAGAAAGGATTGTTTTCACAAGTGTTAAACCTGCTAGTAGTTTAATTAAGAGGGTCTACATGCTAAGTTTGAGAGAAAGAATGGAACTTGATTTAGAAGCTAGGCTAATGAGAGAGACTTTGGTGTTAAATAGATCATTAGACCCTTTCTTGGAAGATTACATTGAAATAAATGATTTAAATGAACCATTTGAGCGTAGGGGAAATCAAGGAGATGATTTGATGCCCACCATTGAGGAAGGTGAGGTAATTGAGGAATTTAGAACTAGGGATGATGAACTTAATGTTGGAATTGATGATTACCCTAGTTATTGTGACTACGATAAGAAGATCCATATAGATTGTGCTCACAACTTAAAGTTTTCTTGCATGATAGGATTTGAATTTACACACGCTAACTTTTTCCCATTATTGTATGTCAATGTGATGTCCAATTTTTTTTTCATAATTCTATAATGAAAGATAAAATGGTGTACAAAGGGAATAATGTTATAGGAGCCTTAATGAACATACCTATCTTTGTTGAAACTTTTTCCGTGATGACGGATTTTGCAGTTTTAGAAAATATGGATGATTATCGCGATGAAGAAATGGGTGATATTATTTTTGGCGAACCATTTTTAAGAGAAGTTGGAATTAAAACAAGACGGTTCGAAGGGATGATTACCATTTACAATGGTGATGATGAAGTAACTTACCAAATGGTGCGATCACATCCGAGATTTAAATACCACACTAATGAGCAATGCAACAAGATCCCACCATTACTGAAGGTAACTGAAGAGGATAAGATGAATGGAATCTCACATCCATACAAAAAGCTTAAGGGGTTCTACAAAGGAGTATTAAATTTAGGACCTGATTACATTCGAGATGCGAAGATGGAAGAATGGCTCACACACGGACACATTAGCGTGCATGAGATGGAATGAAGAGAAGCTAAAGAAAAGTCTAATTTAAAGACTCGCTGTAAACAAAAGTGCTTCCCGGGAGACAACCCGGAATGTTATTTAATTTTATCGAGTCTGTCTTCCCAGACATCAATACGGTGTTTCCGCTCCATACCATACGGCGTATTGATTGTCTGGACGTTACCAGTCTTTACTTTTTATGCACTTTAAAAACTTTATTGTCAGTTCTGGCAATACGGCGTATTCATGCACATGATACGGCGTATTCACCAAAACTGGCCCGTATTTAGTTTGTTTAGTTCAGTTTAAATTAACCGTAGGTACCAAGATAGGAATACACGTTTTTTCCTATGTTTTATACAGGACTGATACGACCAAACACACTATATATATAAGTATATTATGATGTAAATAGTTATAGTATAGTAAGTATGTTCCGTCGGATTTAAGAAACAAACTTTTAACCAAAGTTGTCTCAAAAACCACGTGGGTCGTTTGTCCTCGGCAAAGCGTGAATTGAAAATCGATGTTAAGTCCGTGATCGCGCGTTTTGAATGGTTAAAAAGATTTTTGATTTGGTTTACTAAGTCCTACTAAATGTAAATGACAAGTAAATAAATGCACGAAAAACAAATAAGCAAGTACGACAATTAAACACGTAAGCATAAAAAACGTAAACGGGAATTAAAGAAAACGCGACATTTAAGCAAGTACATCAAATTTAAGCCCCTACGAACGCAAATTTAATTTTTATAAATCCTAAATTACTAAAAATAATTTTCCAAAAAAGAATTATATTTTTTTGATTTTTATTTTATTTATTATGAATTAAAAACTAAATTATTCTAAAAATATTATTAAAAATACTAAGCTAATTTAGAAAATTCTAAAAAATTAAGGAAAAGTACTCTTAACTATTTAAAAGCTATGAAAATTAAAAACTGGAAATAAGCCCTACGGATAAGTTGTTAAATAAGCACATAAGACTAATAAGATAAACTTGAAAAACTAAGTTAAGTATTGAATGATGCATGAGTATGATAGAAAAGACCCAAGGGCACGTTTGGTTAAGGAGTGTGTGTTAAATGCATTGAGTGTGTAAAGGGGAAGGTCACAGGTTCGAAACCTGTGGCCATCTCTTTTTGACAAACATTTATTATTTTTATTTTTTTTGATTTTTTGATTTTGAAAAGCTAAGTAACATGGAAATAAGCAATTTTAATAAAAGGGACACAATTTGAAACTTAATAATAAGCTGAGAAAAAGATATGAAAGTTAACAGTTTAGCTTAATAAGGATTTTGACATCTTAGGCTAAACTGCTAGGAGATTTCTAACTAAATAAGCTAATGGACAAACTCAAAAAGCTAAAATATACTAATACCTAATCCTAATAAGCACTAATGTACAGGAAATAAGCAAAAAGATTAATTATAGTGGAATGCTCAAAAGTGTTCAGGCGGTATAACTTGCAGGTTAGTACTATAGGATTGGTAGCTAGGGACTAAGCTTTTAGTAACACTCATTAAGCCAAACCAAACTTAATAAGCTAAACTAAAACTGCCCACAATTCTTAATTTTAGCATTAGAATCAAGAAAAAATCGGCTAGATTAGCTAATAGATGATAATATTAATGAAACAGCAGACCCTAAGGATGAAAGTAAAGACCATTTGACAGATTTTATACTATTTTTGGACCTGAAAATAAGTTTCAATAAGCTTAAGCCAAAATTTAAAAACTCAAAACAGATAAAGTATGACTACTAAAGAACACATTAAATCTTATTTTAAGGACTTTGAACTAAAAATAGCTAAAACATTTAAGCTTCAACCATAGAGACGTTTTAGGTACTCATATTGATTCTTTGATCTTTTCTTGTTTGTTCTCCAACTAAAAATTAAAAACCATGGATTCACTATTGATACGTCAGATATTTTGAACTCACCTAATTAACACCTAATGAGTAGATCTTATAAAAAGTCCCAATAAGAGATATAGATTACTTTTTTAACATGAATTTTTGAAAATAAGCTCAAGGGACTCTAAATACTTGGCTAAAAATTCATGATAAATTTATTATAACTACTACTAGACTGTATTAATGCTAGGTCAATCTGGGATTAACAGCTCCAAAAAGAGATTTTAGCAGTTTTTTACTTTAAAAAAAACTGTTAGACCCAAAAATCACCCTTTAAACTTATAAAAAACCATTTTTGCTTAAAACAGATGGGGACAAGACTTTAAAACTCAGAAAAAACAGATCAAGGCATTTGATGGAAATAAGTACAATGATAGCATCAGAAACAATAATTAAGCACAGGAAATAAGTAAATTAAAATATAAGCAGTTTTTGAGGCTTAAAACTAACAGATTGAATGTAAAACTTGCACACATGAAATCTAAGCATTAAGCAAACTAGATATACGCATTAAACTCCAATTAATAAGCGCCTATAAGCAGAAATATAGTAGAATTTTTTAAAAAAAAAAAAAAAAAAAAAAAATAAAATATAAAAGAAAAAAAAAAAAAAAAAAAAAAAAAAAAAAAACAAAATAAAAAAAATAAAAAAAAAAAAAAAAAATTAAAAAAAATAAAAATAAATATAAGAAGAATAAATAAGAATAATAAAAAAAAAAAAAAAAAAAAAAAAAAAAAAAAAAAGAAAAAGAAAAGCAGATCCTATAGAGAAATAAGCAAGAACATGTTAAAATAAGATAAATTGAGAAAAGGATAATGTACCTTTGTCCCAGCTAAACAGGGACTTATTTTGCTCAAAAGTGCTTAAATCAACAAGCTAGCTTATGAAATAAGCTAAGAATAAGCCTATAAGTCCATCCAAATCTAGGTAAATTGATGGTGGATTTGAGTATTTAATAAACTCAGTTAAGCTTTTGTGAGCTTAACTGAGTGATCTATTAGCTTATGAATGAATTTGAGAGCTTATTGAGCTTATTAGGATAAAAGAGAGCTTATTTAAATCATAATGCATTAAAGTAAAAACATGAATTGAAAATTAACAATAATAAAACTGAGCTTTTATTGATTAAACAACTGAGTTCAAGCTTTTAATAGAAAGTTTACATCAAATTGAAAAATAATAAGCTAAAACTAAAACAATAAGCTAAAAACGACTAATTAAGCTAAACTACACTACCCTACTCCTAGATGTCATCAGCTGTGTGTGGAGAGCTCCTATTTATAGCCATGGGGAGAAGGTTCTGGGTCCTTAGAACGCTTCCTCAATCCTCTAATCTCCACCCTTGATCTATATTTTGGCCTCCAATCTACCTTGTGAGCCGTTAGATCAATTCCACGTAGTTGTATCCAATCAGGATGCTCAGGATCGCCAGGGTGTCATTCCCTTGTGTCAGATGTGTCAGGAAAAGTCTTCTAAAAGGAGTGAAACGGGGAGTGGATTTAACCTGGTGTAAATTTGTGTGTGTAAGTGAGGGAGGGAAAAGAGAAAAGGGGGTGAAAGAGATGTACAGTTAAATTTTGACTGTGTTTGACCCATGTTAATGGATTTGGATTTGGGCTTCGGTTATTGTTTTGGGCTAGGATAAAAGGGTTTAAGAGTTTATGGATATGAAAAGGGCTTATGACTAATAAATGGGTTTTAAGCTTATAAGGCTTATAAAGCATCAATCTTGGGCTGACTCGGCTCAATAAAATGGGCCCGGGTTGGTCCATGGAAGATGGGTTCGCCTTCGGCTTTGGTCTTTTCATGCTTTTTCCAATCTCGTGCTCGTGTTTTGTCTGTTTTTGTCTTTATTTTATCCTTTTCTTAATATCCGATACCTGCACATACACAAACACAAAAACAAACATATATATGCACCTTTCATTATGTTTTTGGTCATTTGGGGTCGTTTTTCATGGTAAAAGGTATGTGTAAAATAACACATACCAAATGACGGTTCCTTTTTAAGTCATTTGGCGAATATTGGTGGAGAATTTACAAATTTAGAGATCTTGAAGTGTTGGAGTCTTGAAACTTCAAGGCGGCTGTTCAACACAATCTTGCTAATAAACTCATCATGAAGTGAACTTCTACCAAGCAAAAATCAGGGGAGTTTATCATTCTAATTTCTTTTTTAATTCTCGTATTTACATGTTTTATCGCTATACAAGCAGGACGTTGTATAATTCATGTGGGGGATGGAATTAGATGTTTACTTGTCCTTAATTTTTACACTAAATGCTTAAATTATGCTCAAATTTAAAAAACTCTTCAAGCATCTTTTGGAAATTACTTGTATACATAACCCGCACACACTTAACCTTGTATTGATATTGTGAGGATTTAAACCTTATCGTGTCCCAAATGTTTACTCCAACATTCTACAAAATATGAGTGTGCCGGTGATGTAGGTAGACTTTTAGAAACCTGGACTTGGTATAGCTATTCGAGACCACAATAATGAGTACTTTGGATTTAGATGGAGTAACTTGTTTAAATTGATAAATTTTAGGATTACACCCAATCGCCTTTACATGTTGTTATTAATAACTACACCGGGTTAGTTAAATACCCCCTTATAAACCTTTGTTGACTCTTCATTTTAAGAGTAAGTACCCCAGTAGAACAACTCGTAGAGTCCCTCTCGATCGCGCGCGATCGAGAAAACTACACACAAGATTCATTAATTTCGGTTAACTTTACCACCTTGCCTAAGATACGATTAAGTTTATTTATTAGTGCTAGTTGCTTAAAGTATAAATTTTGTATTTTCCCGGTCTTGTGTTATTTTGGTATGGTCTGGAAGAAATTTGCAAAATTAATATGGGAATGTATATTATAGTCTAAAACTTTTTTATTGTGATTTTAACTACCATCAAAAATTATTGGTACATCCGAAGAACGAATAAATATCAAAGGAATTATCCGGAATTGTAATATCGTGAAGAAGGTAAACTACACCGAGTTTCATAGTATATGGTGTTTAAAACAAAAAAAAGAAAAAAAAAGAAAAAAATTAGAAAAATCTGCCAAGAAATAATGTGTAGAAGAAAGTTTGATGATAATCTGTTTGCAACTATTGAAGAATTACACGAAGGTCGTTTATTCTGTTGATACAAATCGAGGATGTAGAGTATTGTATAAAGTGTCAAGGATATAGCCACTAGTCCTTGCAAAGTATGTTAAAGTATGGGATGATTGAGAAGTTGTCAGTTACGAGACGCACCCAAACTTAGGTTGTTGTTTTGATCTATGATCATGACAGTTGTAAATAGTGTGTCTTTATTATGGTATAGGTTCAGGAAAAAGTTTGTCTTGCATCTTGTATTTTAGGGGAATCTATTTTGTTTTCGTAATTTTTTATTTAACAGCATTTAATTCCCTTTTTCTAATCAATAACAATGGGGTTTTTACGCATATGAGAATGTGATCGTGAGTGCCATGTCATATTCTGTCATTAAGGCCATGTATGCATGTCTCAGCTGCCTTGTTGGTTTATTACTATTGGTGAAAGTTAGAAGATCCATACCCTATATCATTCTTCATCCTAACCGTTGGTTAAATTTGAACGAGGATGTGATCAAACACACATGTCTATTCCGTCATTACGGCCATGTATGTGTGCTTCAGCTGCCGTGTTGGGTTGGTACTTTTGGTGAAAGATTGTAGAATGATCAACCCTACGCCTTATCTTAAAAACCCATATTTACCTTTAAAAACTTGTTACTCCTTAGCTTTAGCGGTGGAGATGTGTATCCTTGCCAAGCTTATGATAGAATACTCGTCACGACTTAGCAATTGAGCTAATTAGTTACATGTTACCACATAGATTAGTTGAGTGATTTGAGTGTTTTCATCATCCTATTTCGTGAGGTGTTTAGTTGTGTACTTGTAATAAAACAAATAAATGCTTTAACAGAAAATATCCTTAGGGATACATTTTTATAGACTTCTAAAGACTACTTGAGGACAAGTAGGATTCAAGTGAGGGGGATATTTGATAACATCAAATGACGTCTATTTTATAGCATCATTTATCCCATGTATTTAACCCATTTTATATAATTATTGCAAAGAATTGTTACTTAATCGTTTATATTTGAGAATTGCAGTATTTATGGAGTAGTTGGTGAATATTAGCAAAAGGCGCGCATTCTGGAGCTTAAATGAAGATATTTTGAAGATTTACTATTCTAACTACCAATACGCCGTATCCATCAAGGAAGATACGGTGTATCATTCCTGCATCACAAAAGACAACAAAGGATGATGATTATACGATGCATACTAAAAGTAAGTCTCAAGAGCTGTATGAAAGATATAGTATGTAAATATTCTGGAAGATATCAAACGTGGTCCCTACTCCAAGAAACTCTAATACGTCGTATCCAATCCATTGGATACGCCGTATCGAACTGACTTCCAGACCTCATAAATACAAAACTCAAAAACGAGTTTTAAGTGTGCTAAATCATATTCTCGATACCTAAACCATAAAAGTCAATTTTCAAAGGAGAAAAAGAGCAGAAGAGGTCTTGCAACGCATTCCAATCCATAGAAGAAAGTGTTATTTCTTTACTTTGGTATATCGATTTCAGTTTTTGGTTATCATTATTAACTCGGTTAGTTTACCGTTGGCTAAAATATTATTCTTGTATTAATTATGATGTTTGAAGGTAATACCGTGGGTATTAGCCATTATTATGAAGATATAAGTGTTTGTTTTGTTTATATTTTGATATTAATTTTATCGTTGCAGCTTGTTGATGTTTATTATTTATACCACTTCTTTACGGTGCTTTTGTATGCAACCTAATCTTTTAACTGAATTAGGATACGGACAAAGTAATTATGATATCGGGATCTCTCCATATTGTACATCTTATAAATCTAAAATTATAGGATCTACAAATATTGTCCTATCTAAAATCGTGCTAAGGAAACGCTTATGGGTTTACTATTAACGAAAAAATGCCTTTGGGTTTATTGAAACATGTGCTGACTAGTAGGTGAATCCAGATATAAACATTACATCGTTTGATTTTCATAGGATAGTTAGACAAATGACTACTAGTGTATAAATTTCCTTTAAGCAGTAAGTGGGTAAAGTCTCTATGAGCTAGGGTTTAACAAGATCACCATTGCTTTAATCCCTATGATAGATTATAATCAAGTAATAAGGATGCTTTATGCGGATGCTTTAATTATGAGAGAAATAATATGTCTAGGTCTTAGAATGAAGTCCCGCCTAAGTCTAAGAATGATATGCCTCTTCGAGATAAGTAATCATTGCACTGAATAAATAAACCAACTTCTAATTGGATTAATAATGGCTAATACACTTTTCTATCATAAGTCTCGACCGATCTTTTATCTTCTGTTAATTTGCTTGCGTGGGTTAAAGTGTCTTGAATTGATTGTAGTCACCAACCAAACTTGTGCTAGTCTCTCAGGTTGAAACCCCCCTTTTACATGTTAGAATTAGGATTAGAACTAACATAGGATTACATAGGTTTAACTTAGATTAGATAAACCAAAATATAAATAAATTAAGAGATTTAACCTCGCTTCATGTGTTCGACACTCTACTTACCACGAATCTACCACCGACCGGGTACACTACTCGTTAAAGTGTTGTTTTTTGTTAAGTCGGCAAAATATAAATTTAAAACTTGAATTTCAAAAATAAATACCACACAATGACACATCACATACCGAGTAAATCTGGGGGAGTTTTCCGTTCTAATTCTACCCTTATTTTATTTTATATGCTTAGTTTGACTCAAGTTAAGAAAGAGATTAGAAATAAACACCACGTGATATCTATTTGCCTTTATTTGTTTAGTTTTTAGTAAAGATGTTTCATTTTTATTTTGACATGTTTTTTTATT
The DNA here is from genome assembly GCA_026074375.1 of Tanacetum coccineum. Classification (NCBI taxonomy): domain Eukaryota; kingdom Viridiplantae; phylum Streptophyta; class Magnoliopsida; order Asterales; family Asteraceae; genus Tanacetum; species Tanacetum coccineum. The sequence continues at coordinate 14,601 of BQNB010076986.1, forward strand.
ACTTAACTAGTTTAATTTTAACTGAGCACACCTACCCTTTATTTCTATTGTGTGAGGATAAAGCCTTTTCGGTTCCCCTTATACATTAATCCATAAAGAGTGAGTGTGTCGGTGGCAGTAGTAGACTTTAGAACTTGGTACTGTATATCTTTTTGAGACCACCAAAATGAGTATTGCATTGAGGTAACTTAGTGTAATCGGTGTAAGGTAACTTAGTGTAATCGGTGTAGCTAGGATAAAATACAAATATTAGGATTAACCTAAATAGCCTATCCATTTATGTTATATATTGTGTATATTGACTTTTCACACCGATTAGTCAATCCCCCTGTCAAACCCTTTTGTTACACTTATTTTAAGAGTAAGATACCCCTAGATAAACCCATTTGAGCCATTCCTTTCATTTTTTTGTTACCCATTAAATGTATTTGTTTCGTTACACCAATCGCCTAGCCTACCTTGTAGTTTCTTTAAGTTCATAGTTGGGGAGTTGCTAGTTAAAATTGGTTCCACTTGTGAAAGTCGCGGGTCATGATAGTGGGTATTTAAAGAAAAGTCGGGTTTAGAAGATAGTTGATCTCAAGTGGAGGGGGGATGCTCTTATATTTATGTGTCTGTAATTTAATTTTCATTGTATCCTTGTCTTGCAAAAAACAAAAAACAAAAAATAAAAAGCATGCAAGCAAGTGTTTATTAGTATTATTTTATTTTTAGCTGATAGTAAATATAAATCAGATTTATTATGTCCTATAGTATAACAGTAGTATTCCCGCTTTGACCAGCTTATGATGATTAGTCATATCCGTTTTGATGTATTTAAATGGGTAGTACTTATAAACCCGTTCCATTTCTATCTCTTCTTTCTTTTTAAGTTTATATTTGTATAATGAGGGCATTGTACATCTGAAGTGAGGGAAGGGATATAGAAATGAGAGATTATTAAGTTTCTTTGGTTAAATTATGTGCTAATTTTTCCTTCTTTTTTTAAAATGGCACATAATTTTTGTTCATTGATGATGAAGGCCGAGTTAATGCGTCTTACTTTCCAAGTTCATGGTGATTATGAGTCATTGTGTTACACATTATATGCATTAACTCGTTTATTTTAAAGACCCCTTAACTATTTACCCTTGAAATTGAATGCGACTAGCGAGGGGGAGATTGTGAACTTAGGAAACTATTTGCTTGTTTATTTTTCATTTTTCTCAAATTATAAATGTTTTCCCATCTCTTATATCCTACACTTAATTGTTCTTAGTTGCCTTTAATCCTAACCTTTAGTGTACTTGGGTACTAGATGGGCAACCACTTGGCGCTTGTTCACTTATGGTTTTGTCGTCTTTGCTCAAGTATCATTATTGGTAAAGATTGCTTCAAGAATGATTTACCCCGTAAATCTTATTATTGTGTCAACCCATTTGCCTTTTAAAATAGTTGCATCTAGACTCTAGTGGTGGAGATTAGTATCCTTGCCAAGCCTATGATAGAATACTCACCATGCCTGAGCGATTGAGTGATCACCCAAAATGAACACATAGATTAGTGAGAGTATGAGTGTGATTTCATTACCCTTTCGTTAGGTGCTCGGTTTGGAATTTTCTAGCTTAGTTGATTTTAAATTCATATTTTCTAATTTATACTTGGAAGATATCTTTTTGAGAATTATTATAAAGGTCTACTAGAGGGCAAGTAGAATTCAAGTGGAGGATATTTAATGACATCAAATAGTTCGTATCTTTTGGTGTCAATATCCCTTGTTTATTGCCTTATTTTATAATATTTTATGTGAATCTCATACTTAATCTCTTCATATTTACAGATTCAGGTTAATCAAGGCTTTAGAACGAAAAGACGCAAACAATGAAAGATACTTGAAGGAAAATGAAGAAATATTCAAGGAGTAATTTACTTGTGTTTTGGAGTTCATTATGTGAGGCTCATGAAAGAATCAAGTGAAGAAACGAAGCCGAAAGTTGAAGATATTTTTACAAAATAATCCTAGAAAGGTGTTTTAGTATTTTGGCCATAACTTCTTCATACAAGCTATTTTTTAGTTGATTCAAGTGGCAATGGAAAGAGGAAAGGGATATTTGCAACTTTCGTGCTTTAAGCTAAGTAGGGATCGCAACTGAGTGAAAGCTATGGCGTAACTATTGAAACTATGCCATAACTTTGCCATGTCAGGGTTACGCCATAGTTCTACCGATTCAACTACATCATAACTAGGGAAGAAAAACAATTCGAGAGTTCAAGAAGAAAGTTATGGTGTAGTTCTTTACTTATGACTACGCCGTAACTATATCGACATCAGCAAAAACCTATAAATACAAGCTCTAACTCGCCCATAAAGTGTGTTTGGACCCTAGGGTCGATTCATTTCACAAGTGTTATCTAATCCATTTCACAATCTAATGATCAAATTCTATGCATTTTCTAGTGAGAGAATAAGATGTAGAGAGAGAAAGAAAGTGGAGAGAGGTAGGAGAGTTTGGAAGGAAACACTTGTGAAATAAATAAAACCAACACCCTCCCAACATGCTACGATGGTCATATATATAGCACCATGCCTTGTGTGAGGCGTATGAGCTATTCACTTAGGTCGGGCATGGCTTTGATTGGGCTTAAGGCCCTAAACATGGATAATATTAGTTAAAGTCCAAGCCCGAGTTCCGAACTAGTCTATTTCCTACATTACAAAGTCCCTATCACGTATTGACTGACACTTACATTAATGACCGTTACATTACATGTTTGACTTTGATAATTCTAAGGTTAACAATCTCCCCCAATGGAGCAGTTATTAAAATAATAAAAACTTAGACATTCTTGATCTGGTGTCTTGGTCTTGAACTTTGCTGTAGTAGACTTTTGTTCCTTTATGCTTAGTGATCTTTGATCTTGAGACTTTGTCTTTTGACTTTTCTATTTGAGATCTTTAAATCTCTCCTTGTTCTTGACATTTTGCATTCGCACGCATACTTAAATCTCCTCTTGTGCTTCAAACCAACATACTCATACTTTGAATCATCTTGAAATTAGGCTTACAATCTCCATTGACAATTCTAAGGCTAACGATCTCCCTTTCAAAGTTCATGTACCAATTATTAATGTTGGAGGAAGGTCTTTAACTTTCTTGATTACTTGATTTCTTGATGCAGTTTATGTAACTTTGGAGCTTGAGTATGAGTATGTGGTAGTGAGATTGACTTCGATGGATCTGAGGTGGTTACGCCATAAGTTACCTACATATATAAGGGTTAACAAATAAACACAGATATGGAAGAATGTCTCGTACATTGCTCGAAGTTTGGTAACTTTAACATCCGGTTCCATTAGGTTTTCTAGCTTGAAGTGTGGTATCTATATCTACCACGTCTAGAGACGCTAATGAAGCTTTTCGATATTCCACAACCGTTCCTACATCCGGATTCCCATTCAAGATAGGATAACAACTAATATAGGTGAGCTATTGAAGTAAACTAGGAAGTAAACATCAATAATTAAAGACTTCGTTAGTTCTCATATCCTGGACCACATTGGGTTTTCCATTTTGCACAAGTTTGATTCTTGAAGAATCTCGGAAGTCACCTATCACATGTCAACAAGCGCTTTGTAATCTTTCATACCAATTACTCTATTACCTTTATAGTTTCTAAGAAGTAATGAACTTTTCTTTACACACATAAAGGTAAGAGTGAAGGCACTTTTGAGTCTTATAGATCATATTACATATTTTCATGATCACATTTTAATCACATTTTCTCCTCTTATTTAGAAAAATAACATGTTACTATTCTCAATATCAATTGATTAAAATTTGATGACATAAAAAATTTCATGGGGAGAAAAATGTTTAAGCTTGAAAATTATGGAACAATTTTCTTTCTATCACCCTCAATTTCACACATTTATGACACCACTTATTAGAGATTGGATATGACGTTGTAAATTACATGTAAATTTGAGGTTGAGACATTGTTGGATGTTCTAAACAAAATGAGAAAGCTAGTTATGTCAGGGTGTGTGTATATCTAAAACGGATGGTCACTAAGCCGCTAACGACGATTTTTGATTACTCTACACCAGATGTATCTTAGATCGCTAACAACGCTTGTCAATATATGAACACTCATGAATAACTATTTTTGACATTGAATATTATTCATCTGCTTATGAAACATTTTGAAATGTGGAGCACACAACTTTGAAAGATACCATCTGTTATATGACATAGAATAAATCTTTAACAAATTGTGCTCGCACATTAAATGTTTTAGACTCACTAAAATAGAAATTAAATATAATGTTTCTACAAACATTAAAACTTGGTTTAAAAATCTCCCTCTCAAAATTTGATTCACTTATAAAAAAATCCATTTTTGAAAGTTTCACAAGGAATGGAGTGTTAAACATACAATTTTGAAAGATTTTAAAAAATTCTTAAAAAATTGTGTTCAACAGTTTTGAAAAAAATGTTGCTTTGATCTTAAAGATTTTTAATATCTTGATTAACAAGCTCAAGTCCGAGAAGGTGTTATCCTCTCGTTGTTAGGATAAATGTACATGAGTATACACTTTCCTTTATTTGAAGAACGAGTTCTAACCTGAAATTTATTTACAAGTCGTATGTCCCGAGCAAGAAAATTTTTGAGAAAAAATGCTTAGGACGAAGAAGATTTCTCTTCTTTTTAAGATAAAGCGCACTGAAGTGTACACTTTTCTTTTCTTTAAAGAACGTTTTCACAGTCAGAATAACTGTCTGCCATTGAATTAAGCCCGAGTTACATCTGAAATAACTGAAGTCTTAAAACAAGTAGATGGATTACATGTTATAAAAACATTTGAACCTTTGCTCGATTTTTATTTACAACCCGTGTCAATATAAAAACCGACATTTCTAGTACGTAAATATATGATTCAAGATACATGACAAGAATATATTTTGTATTTATTTAGTTTTAAATTTTGTGTTTTGCTTTTGAAAATTTCCTGTTTTGTATTTTCTTTTTAAAGATTTTTTATTTTTGTGTTTTGTTTTTCTAAGGATTTTCTAAAATAATAAAAAAATAAGTTTAAAGAAGTGTAGATGATGATATGATATTTACATTTGTTGAACCCTTTGAAGACATGGGTTCGAAAGCTGTTGTGGTACCTGTACTCAAAGAAGAACAGTTTGCACAAATAACAGTGTTAAGTGTACATGTGAAACGCCCCAAAAATGACTCGATTTTTTTTTCTTTTTACACGAGAAAGTTACCGACTGAACCTTAGTCACTTCCTATATAATCTGGTAAAATTCTAATAATACTTAGACTCTGAAAGTATTTTTAAGTGAAAGTAGACTCAAAGGCCTTTCCGTCGATAGGTGGCACGACCTCTAACGACTTACGGTTCATATATACAAAATAAACAATACCATTAAAAATCTGAAAGAGTGTCATACGGCTTTATGGTTCTGGGCATACAATCGTATGGTTTTCTCAGAAAGTCTTGTGACAAGCATACACTTGTATGCCCAAAAACATATGGCTTTATGGTTTGGTCAGAAACTTCTATGATAGGCATACACCCGTATGCTCAAAAGCATATAGCTTTATGGTTCTGTATCAGGTACTACCCAATAATACACATTTTATATTTTTCCAAAAAATGACTTCTATAACTCGACATAACACCAAAACTTCCAAAAATCATTAACATGAAATAATACATCATTTTCATAAGCATTTGTGGTATAAACGACCGGAGAATACATACTTCTTGGGGTTTTCCAAACACCCCTTTCCACTTATAACACCAAAATACAAAGACCACACACATAACTTGTATAAAGGACACAAACTAGACTTTAACACCTTATAACCATGTTTATAACCTATTTACCCAACATTACAAAGACAAAAAAAGTTTACCAAAACACATGACCATACTTTGGGGGCTTTCGACTTCATTTGAGCTTGAGGTCCAAGCGGTTACTACCCATCTATAACCAAGAACGATAAGTTTCTACTTCCACAAGGTACAATCTTAAACCTTTTCTTTATCTTTATCGGCTGCACCGGAACCTACAAAATACATAAACAACTAACACATAAACAAAACGCTTAGTAAGTAAATGGTATAACAAGTTATACTATACATAATAAACATCGTGCCATAAAGTATAGCTAGTCGATATACTAGCTAAGCTAACGACATAGGGGCACTTACCTCAAGCCAGCGAATTGGCCTAAAACACGATTAACTCGTAAGGTTAAACCTTAATCCATAGTTAGCCTATCAGCTAACTAAGCTACGCCTAGAAATGGATCCATAACTAGCTAACGCACCCTATATCCTATTACTCACCATTACCATGTAACAAACATGACAAAGCTAACAAAGCATAAACCATTACCATATATGAGAATATGATAAAGCTAAAACCATGTTATAACCATATACTTACCTTAATTGCTCCAACTACTTCCTACTTGCAAAGGCTAAATTCTTCTTCACTTGATTCCTATATGAGAATCAACTTATTTTTAGCAACTCAAATATTACACAAAGAAATATCATTCTTTGATTTTTCCTAAATTCTTGCTCAAGAACCCTAATTTAAAAGAGTTAATTAACACTTACTTGTGACGATAGTGATATCGAGGGCTCTTAAGGATTGATTCTTACATAATTATTGTTGTTCTCAAAAACACTTTCCCTCTCTTTTCTTGGCTTAATGTCGACACACACACTCTAAATTTCTCGACACTATATATTTTTTATAAGAATTTTTAGTATGTGGGAACTTATCCCAAAAGCTGAGATTTGTTTGGTTTAATGGAAAAAGTAGTCCTTAGAGTCTTACTCCTCCTAATTTGGCCACAAAACTTCCATCACTTTGACACTTTGTTATTATAACATATAACTTAACCCTTTTAATCATAAATGGTAACCAAACACTATATTACACTAA
>BQNB010076987.1:0-23251 GCA_026074375.1 Tanacetum coccineum
CATTTTTGAGCAGTTATTTTTGATGATGATGATTATTGTTATTATTATTATTATTATTATTATTATTAGTAGTAGTAGTAGTAGTAGTAGTAGTAGTAGTAGTATAAGAAATTGTCGATAAAATGTGCTAATGGAATATAGTGAATCAACAATTTATGACTAATGAACTTTAACATCTGTTTGAAATGGTGCCACCTGCGCGGCTATTAGTGTGGCTTAAATCACCGAATTAAGTTGTTCAGTGGATAAGATGGCGACTAACCTACTAAAAATGTTGTGATGAAGCTACTTATCAGCTCATTAAAACCACTGAATCTACCCGGTTTCTTCCTCCTACTTCTGTAAGTTTTTCTCTTTGAAAGATATAGTCCTAAAATTGTAAAATGACATACAAAACCTACCCAATTTCATGCTTGATCGTTATTTGGCCCATTCACATGCGAATGAAGATATTTGAGTGGTGAATTGTGCTTGATGTTTCAAACAAATCACCTTAACGTTTAACATTATTCCATACAACCTTTTTCATCTATTTTGTTTGAACGAGCTATAGTACTATTGAATGACGTTATTTTCGTGACTAGAACTAATAAATTATTTTTCATAAACTCTTCTTAATATGGTTTAAGGTTAACTCGTCCTTATCTGGCCCGTTTTGACCCGTACAAAAAATGACTCGTTTGAATCACATGCCCAACGTACTTAAACCACTTACCTAGTAATTTCTAAGGCATGTAAGAAAATGCATAATGTTTATGTTTTAAAATGGGCTTAGGAGAATTGATTAACGGGTCAAAAGACTAGAATTTCATGTGAGAACATGACAATATTAGCTAACTTTTATGTTTATAAAAGAACGGATATCTAATATGTACTAATATATGGGAAACAGGTAAGTTTTGTGGCTGTGAAGGTTACGGCAGTCTGCCCAGTGTATCTTCTAAGGAGAGTGAGTGATCTTCTTCGATGGGAATACAAGAATTCGTCTTTCAAGCTTCTATGGAAGCAACAAACTTTACCAATATTTTCCAAAAACAATCCGTTTTACCATACATTACAACAACCTACCCCTTTGACTGCTGAGGAAGAACAAGATCTTGAATTAGCTCATAAGAGATTAATGAGCATTTGTGAAAAAAAGCTTTGAAAGCAATGTCCCTGTTGTTATTGACGTTGAGGACACTTCGATCTAGCCTGCTATTGATTACATGACATATTGGGCTTTAATTAAGTATAACGAGCCCCAAAGAGCGATACTTTATGGTACCATCCAAGCTTACTTGAAGGATGCTGGTGACAGGATAGCTTTGACCAAAAAGGCTGGTGACAAAATGGGGCTGCCACTCGGATTTAAGTTTATTCGTGGGGATTATATGTCGAGTGAAAGGAAGTTGGCTCAGTCACTTGGTGTTGAGTCCCCTATCCATGATACTATCGATGATGCATACAATTATTACAATGGTAGTGCTAGATATATGCTTGATTAAGTTTCTAGTGGACCTGGTGGAATCATACTTGCCACTCATAATCTTGATTCAGGTAAATATAAACTAATAGTTTCTTTGCTACAATATCACTAAAACAATAATTAAAAGATTCAAGATTTTGGATACCTTTTTATTAGCAGGATTTGTGTTTTTCATAACAATTTTCCTTGTGGGAAATAACAAAAAGATTCAAGATTTTGATTAGTCGTTAATTGTATAACAGCAAGGATAGCGGCACTAAAAGCGCGTGAACATTGGGAAGGCTTTTACAATCATTATTTAAATTCCTAGAAGAAATGAGAGGGACCCTAATATATTTAACCGAAAGACTACCTTCAGAGCATGGCATAATGCTCAGAATTAGCACTGGGTTGGAGAAGCTTTCATCTCGGACTTATGCGATGAAGGTAGCTTCTCGTCCTTGATCTGTTGGTCATATTATACGTTCATAATGAAAACTGACAATGCATACAATCCATGGTTTGAAACACGCATATAACATAACCTTTTCGTCATCTATCATTGAATTCTCAATCTCAAACATAAGCACGAATCTGACAGCCCAATGACCCATTTATCCTTTGTTCAAAGAGGGACGCCATTCTTATCTCAAGAAAAAACTTAAAGAACATTGAAGCACTGCATATTATAGCCTATATTTTAATAGCAAAATCAGAGAATGCCAGGTTTTTAATAAACTTTTTGGCGGCGCAAATGATGTAAGACGTGACTTGTTTTATACGAAACATAGTTTTCTAATTAATGCCAGTATTTCTTCTACAAACACAACTAATCACTGGATTATATACAGGTCTCTAGTAGTTTTATTGACCTTTGTGTTAGAAATAGATCATTCAGACAAAACAAATATTGATGTGAGCTTTGTTGTGCTGTTTATGAAATCTTCATGAAGCTTTTCTGTTGGAATTAGGATTTAAAAATGTTATTTAGAAGTGTGTAAACACAAAAGACGTTTATCATTACACAACTTTATTCTATTCCTTTCACCTTCTAAGCGTTGCTTGTCTCTAAATTTGTCTAACTTTCTGTATTTGCAGCTAAATTTATTTGTAATGGAAGTAAATGTAATACGGCCATTTGTTACAGGAGGGTTAGAAACATTTTACAAACTTGGGAACCCAGAGATGATCCAAGAAACTAAGAGACCGAAACACAGACGACCCCAAGGAGCTGATCGTGGGCCAAGGGTAAGCTTCTATGTTAACCCCATGAGTACAAGTCGTTAATTCTGTTTATATAATCATTATCTTCACATCACATATTAGTCATCTATGTATGCAATTTTCTTATACATGCTAACTATTCCAATTTTTCTCTTTTCTTCCAGCGTGAATTGAGACGATAAACAAACCCCTTAGCATAAATCATCTGTATCAATCAGAAACGATTGTTAAACGAGAGTAATAAAGGTACAACTAGCCACCATGTTGATTTCTACATAACGCATACAAAGCATTAATAGTTGTCAAGAGTTGGAGATAAATACATTGATTAATTGGCATTTGACAAGTTGGAGATAAATGTGGAACAAGCACATATTGTTTTGGTGTTCAAGTCTCTAAAAAGAGATGAAATGTGGTGACACAATATATATATATATATATTATAGTTTGTTACATTGTAGATGCGGACATCCACAAAGATGCTATATGGACATAGATGCTTGAGTTGCAAAATGATTGTGTATTTAGATATTATTTATAATATTTAAGAAGATTTTATTATATTGGATTACCATAGACTGGTTTACATTGGATTGATGTGTTTTGTTTATGCGATTGCTTCATATTAAAGTTGTATTAGTTGTAATATTTTAATGTCGATGATAGTTTACAATGTTTATTAGTTAAACTTTATTATATGACATGTTTAATATCACTTGTGATATTATAAATATAGTTAATGTCTAATATCACTTGTGATATATTATAAATAAACAAATATGTTTTTAAACCTTTAATATCACTTGAGATATTTCATTGTTTTGTATATATTATTATATATGTATTTTTTTAATATTTTTATATTTTTCATGTGATATTAAAAGGTTAAAAAGAAAACGTGTTTGTTTCTGAAATATCACAAGTGATATTAGACATTAAATATGTTTATGAAATATCACATGTGATATTAGACACGTCATATAAATTAATGCAACACTTGTTTGGTTTTGAGATTACGTCGAGTTTTTATTTTCATCGTTTGCTTCCTTTTTATTCATTTTGGTATTTGTAAGTGACATTTGTTTATCACTTGTGATATAACATTGTATCAAAGTTGAAAATTATTTAAATGGTCTGTCTTAGTCACTTTAAAGTAATATCTCAGGTGATAAAGTAATAGAATATGAAATTAGTCACTTTAAAGTAATATCTCAGATGATATAGCCAGACATGAATGATGTCTACTTTTGCTCATTTTATTGCTTTATCACATGTGATATTACTCATGTAAAAAACCAGAATTAGCATTACATTTTATTGCTTTATCACATGTGATATTACTCATATGTAGAATACCAGAATTAGTGTCACATAGTCTTCATCTTCCATACAGTGTTATATCACAAAAGATAAATAAGTGTCACTTACGAATACCAAAATGAATAAAAAGAAAGAAAACTATGAAAATAGAAACTTGACGTAGTCTTAAAATCAAACGAGTGTTTGCATTGCTTTTGAGAAAAATAAGAATTCGCCTAAAGAGACTTAACCCTATTAATCTTATTAACAGTATAATATCACAAGTGAAAGATAACATTGATTACAATTAAGAATTCAAAAAATAACCACAATTAGTATCACATTATATTGTTTTATCACATATGATATTAATCATATGTGAAATATCATAACTAATGTCACATTATATTGCTTTATCACATAATATTTTATTGTTGTTTATTTATCACTAGTGATATTACAATGTTAGGGGTTATAATTGTTAAGTCACGGGTGAATCTTAGTTAATAAAGGTTCACTTTTATTTATCACATGGTGCTTCTCGTGGTCTAAGGTAGTAACAGTATTAGTTATCTTGTTAGCCATCGTATCTTTTGATTTTGAGAGTGTTGTTGTATCTCTTGAGGATGTTGACAGAGTTTATAAAGAGAAAATAGAAGGGTAAAGTTAAAGATGACCGAAAACAATGTATTATAAAGTCCAAGACTTCTCCCAAATCTTGAAAGTCGTCCTTTTTGTTTTTCAATTTGAGACCAGATCCATGTATCCACATCTTCAACTTCTTATGATTTGTCCCTTTCCAGACAACAACAACTTTTGATGCTCGTATATTGCCATACATAGTGTCGGTGAAATTCATCGCATCCATAGACCCAAGTCCTTCAATTAACGCTCTACAAATAACACATTATATGTAAATCAATAGTGTGTAAACTAATAAACAAATAAGACATAATATGTAAATCAATAAAATGTGTTATTGTTAATATGTTTGCGCAAGTGAGTGCCATACTTCAATACCAATATTTTAGAAACCCGTAATATCAAGAATATAAAGCCCAATAACACTAAAAGTTAATTTCTTGTTATTAGAGAATGTCATATATATGGAAAGAAATATTGTACAAAAAGAATGATTTCATCACTCGGTTGTTGCAACAGTGTAGTAAATTAGGCATTTTAAGTTGTTTTTAGGTTGATGTATTACAAACATTATGTACATCAATTAACAAACATAATAGGAACTCAACTACTCTATAGATTTGTAAGATATAAGACCCATCAATATGAATAGCATCATCAATTGGAACTGTTAAATTAAGAGATGAACATAAAGTTAGAAAGAATGATATGATCGTAGTGTACTTTTTAACATTGTATTCAATTAAACCTAAATTTTTAACACTTTTTCAAAAAATTATCTTGTTTTTCAAGTTGATATTCAATTAAGGGATAATTTTATATTTACCTACCTAAAAATCAAAATATCATATTTTACCAAAACACAAGTTTTTTAGTACATATGTATAGTGAATTTTAGAATCGGAATGCATGTTAACGAAATGGTTAAAAAGGAATAGAATAAAGAGAAAAATTATCGATATTTAGTATGTAGTATAATAAATGAATTACCTGGCATTCATAAAGAGCTTTTCTTGAGTCCAGGTTTCATCAAACATATCTATATATATGATATCAAAAGCGAAATTTTCAAATATAAAAAACGACTGCCCTGAATTTCCCATTAGGATAAAACCTCAGAAAATGCTCGCACTCATTCAACGCGTGATGATTCTGACTCAAGTTCATCATATCTTTGTGACACATTCCGCCTATCTTCTTGACAACAACATCTATATGACCTTGATATAACCCTCGGTGAACCTTTGGATGGCCTTCCACAGGTTTATCAAAGTAGACAACCAAATCAAACCCACAAACGGGCTTGGGCCTATTTATTCACTAATACTCCCCCGCAGTTCGAGCGGCGAAATCGCAAAAGCTCGGACTGGAGTAGTAAACTAGAAAAGAAAAGAAAAAAAACATTAAAAGAAATAATAGCGATAAAGACATCCGACAACATAATTAAAAATGTTTGCCATCATTAAGTAACAGTCATGCATATATGAGCAACATTATAAAACTACTGTCAACATGGTGTTGCTAGACGTAAACGACCTCACCAAACACACCGTCCGTCCGACGACACAAACACGATTCAAAACCGACATGAAAATAAATTAAACATGTTACAGTTATGGGTAATCAAGTATGGGTTGTAAATGAGTCGAACGACTACTCGTTTAATAAGCAGGTTAGGGTGGGTTGAATTTCTCAACCCGATTCCAACTAACCAACCAACCAACCCGTTTAACAATATATTAATAAATTTCAATATTTAAAGTTATGTATTTTGTAAATTTATCAAATAACCTAAATATTGTGTGGTATGTCTTATGATATCAACTTTTGAATTATTTCACGGTGGACTATGATAACATTCACCTTTAAATATTTAGTTTTTACTTTTAAATTCTGATTCAAGTAATAAAAGAGTCGACCCTACCAATTCAAGTTATGGTTGGACTTCTCGACCCGATTAGATAAACATATCGGTTTAGGCTTATTAAGATATATGAACCCGTCAACACGAACCCGCCTACCCACTTATTACACATCCTCTTGATTAGAATATCTTTTTTGTTTATGTAGATGCTTATGAACAAGTGGATCCTATTTAATTTGAGCACTCTCAAAATTCAGCAACTGGTTTATAGTTTATGTTTTGAGATTTATCTATTTTTGTTTTTGCTTTTTGTTTCTACCATGTAACGTCTATGATTGATTTTTCAGTTTTACAGTTTTTCATATTACTGAAGGGAGATTGCATATATGTTACAGCTTTTCAGTTTTGTATGATTTGTTCTTCAATAGTAAGAAAAATAAGAAAACATAATAAGAACATAATTTATTAATTTACCAAAATCAAGAAAACACCCAAAAAAAGAAAAATAACAATTACTAACAAAATATATATATATATATATATATATATATATATATATATATATATATATATATATATATATATATATATTACTATATATATAATATTTAATATCGAGTGTGATCTAGATCTTCAATCCAGTAGCTTCAATCCAGTAGCCCCACATAAGGGACACTCATTCTTACGTAACAAGAAATTTTTAACACAAACTTGATGAAACTCATGTCGACAATCCAATGTCCCTATGCTCTCGTTTTTTCCATACTCCTTCATACAAATACTACACTGGCCATCCATCTTATCCTCTCTTACGCTCACTTGTAGATGCTTTTCAATCTTTTCTACTTGTTCTTTTACTTGTTGAATATAATTGTGATAACTGACCATCACTAGTTCAATAATTGAGGTGGGAACATTGTCCTCATACATACGGTGGAAATCGGAGAGTACACTGGTTAATTCGGGAATCGGATCAGGTTGGGACATGTTAAAGCGCAGTAAGTACTCAATCATCTGAATAGGACTTAACGCCATGAATGTTGGATCGTCAAAAAGAGCATCCATCTTCGAACCAGAAAATCTTGATTATGATAAAAACAAAGAATGCGAGAGAATAATGAGGAAAAGAATGAAAGAATTGTAAACCTAATGTGGTGTATATATAGTGTTTCTGTAAGTCGGTTTATTGTTTTTCTATAAGATATTGGGCTTTATACTTTAATGTTGTTGTAAGGTACTCCGTACTATGGTTCATGAAACAAGTGGGCCTAAATATATATAGACTGTAGAGGTGTTGATCGGTTCGGTTAATTTTTTTTTGACGTCAACCAGAAAACCGAACCGAACTAGAATTCAATCGAACCGAACCGAAAACCGAATTTAAATTCGGTTCGGTTTTCGGGTTGACCCGAATAACCCGAATTTCACTATTTATTTAAGAAAAAATTAAAAATTACATAGATATTTAGCAAAAAAAATTATTTCAAACAGAAAAAGTGTTTTTTATATTAGGATAAAATTTCATTGATATTTATATATATAAAAAAGTATATGAATTCGGTTTTCGGTTAAGATTGTCAAACCCATATATCCAACAACCCGAGAACCGAATTAGTTGTTCGGTTCGGTTTTGACAAATTTGGTTCGGTTATTAGTTCAGTTTTCGGTTTATTCGGTCTTTTCGGTTTTTCTGCTCACCCCTAGTAGACTGTATGTAGGGCTGCTATTGGTTAAACCAAACTTCAAACTGAAAATTTTGGTTTCTGAAAATATGAAACCATTTGGTTTCGTTTTTTTCGGTTTTTCTTTACTATATCAGTTCGGTTTTGATTTAATTTTTGGTTTTTTGTTCACCTTTGGATTTACCGATACATAAAGTAGCTAGTTATCAATCGATTTCGTCTTGATTTCAATCAATAAAAAAAATTAATACTAGCGAGTTTCCCATCTAGGGTAAAATCTATATATGTTTTCAAACGTCATTATTTAAATGAGGATAATGGGCAAAACATCTAACTCCCCAAGCTAAGCTATTTAATACGAGGAATGCTACATCCACATAAGTTTTAAAAAAGAAAATCCACAAAATGATGTGTGAGTTGATTTGTGGATGCATATATATGAAAAGAATCTTTTATCTGGTAAAGGAAAACGAAAAGTGAGGACTTTCGTATTTCATAAAAAAAGAATGTTTCCTTATTAGGTATGCTCCACTTAATTATTATTATTAGTTTTAAGTATTTTTTATTAAAAAATCAAAATATTTCCTAATATAGCCACAAATTTATAAAATTCGGTTTTCAAATTAATGTAAAAGAAAAACAAGAAAAACCACATGTACTTTTGAGCTATTAGTTCGTAATCGTGGACTAAACTGTATAGCAGAAAAAAAGACTCAGGCTCTGCTTTCTAAACACAAAAACCTTGCCCACTCGAATCCTCATGGCCTTCATCTCCTAGTGATAACTCAATGCAACAAGGTACTATCGTCATCATAGTTTTCGTCTCCTCAATTCTATTGTGTATCAAATTTACTTCTTCAGTTCACAGCGTAAGGATTTGTATAGAATTAATAGAAACTCTAACTCAATTTTTTTATTGTTAGTTTTTCCTTTATTAATAAATTTCAATTCAATTTGTATATGGTTTTTTGTGTTGCAGTTAATTGAAAAGTTATTGATGTTGTCACATAATTTTTTTTCTTAAAACAAAGACAAGCTATGTGTATGTTAATAGGTTTGCTTCATAAGGGTTTCCTATTTTTTCTATATATGACATTTAGATGACGCGCTTTAGAAATTATGTCGGCCAACAATGAAGAATCATGGTGTTGGTCCACGGATAAGAAGCGTCTCTAATATTAAAATAAGACATTTGATAGTGATCATGAGTTAAAAGTGAGAGACCAACATGCATTGGTTAGGCTATAGGTGCATAAACACGGCAACGATGAAAAGTGAAAACTACCGGTTGACATGGGCATAAATCTGTTAGATAAGTCATAATGGTTTATGGATGGGCACAACTATATATCGTTGTATGAGATTCCTTTAAAAGAACAGGGCATACTCATGTCTTGAACTTGTGCGTCAGTTTCTCAACTTCTTCCCCGCATTCACCTACTACACGTTTCACACCTTCTTTAACAGCCGAACTCAACACAGCTGAACTTCGCTGCAATTCTTGCATCGAACCACTGACTATCGACACAGCACCATCTTTGACCTCACCCACATGGTTCACAGCCTTTGACGCCATTTCTTTCAGTTGAGATATAAAAAAGAGTATCTTTTCAATGACTTTATTAATTATTTTTCCCTTTATATCTACTGCCATGATCTTAAGTTTGTCAACCAGGTTTTCAGCTATGCTTTTGGTACCTTCGATTAAGGACTGATTCTGATTATCAACCCATGTAGATTCAGCAACTGCATCATCACGAAGATCTTTGTTTACAACTACCTTAATTCCCTGACTCTCCCATCTGTCTCTAGTTTCTTCTAGCACTTTCGCTTGCTCTCTGGCTCTTTTTGCCTCATCTTCCGTCCAAGATCTTCATAAGTCAAACAATATCATGTCATATATCAACAGATGATTGTAAGGGAGGGTCAGGTGGGTTTGGTTACGTGTCACTATGGGTGATTTTTGGCGCAGGTTGAAATAGGTCAGGTTGGCCGAAACATTCTTGGTGCAGATATGATTTTTTGACTGCAAAACATATAATTTTATCTTAAACATATGAATTTTTTTGCATTATATTTACACATTGGACAAGTTGCAACCCATAGATACTGCAAGGTATATGATCAGAAGGATTAAAAGTTATAAGGTTAGCTAATTTTATTTTATTTTAAATTGTAACTGTATTTTTAAATCTTAATTTAATCAATCTTAACATAGAGTTCTGCAATTATAGTCTTAATTAGTTTTAGTATACAAAAGTATAAGAGGTTGTTTGCTTGTGCGTTTATATATAACTTGGATATCCAATGATTTTGGGAAATGTCTATAATAGACACTTTTGGGATATCGGAATTAATTTAATTTTGTGGGATGCAAAAGCTTGTGAGATGGAAATATGGACAACAGTGATGTTCATGATGTAGTAATTGTTGGTGGGTCAACTCGAATTCCAACGGTACAACAGATGCTTATGGGCTTCTTTAATAGGAAACAACTTTGCAAGAACATTAATGCCGATAAAGTTGTTGCTTATGGTGCAGCCGTGTACAATCATAAAGTAATGATGTTACATATGATCGGCTTATGATACATCAGTTTCAAAGTTGCATCAGGAAGGATTAAAACTTAAAAGGTTAGCTAATTTTAATTTTTTAAAACCAAAACGCAGAGCGGAACAATAAGATTAAGGAAGTATCAGTACAAACCCAAAAGATAAAATAAAAGTTGAACAACATACTGTGAACAATAGAAAACACAACTACAGGAGAACAATTGTCCAGCTACTCTACCCGGGCTGTATTCGCTTAACCATCAGAAGCTTCACCCAAAACAACGTCATTTATCAGATCCTTGAAGATCAATCTTTCAACCTCCAATGCAATTACATGCAGTTCACCGTCATAATCTGTCCAACTTTCTGCACGATTCAGTACTTCCTCCCACAAACGGTTTGTTCAAACCCGTCATCTTCCTCATCTAAACTCACATCGTATGATCTATATGGCAGTGGCTATGGGTATGGTAGACCGCCTGCACGCCCACGACCTCCTCAAGAGCTTCTTGCCAAACACTCTTAGATAGTTAAATACCACATCCTATCGTCTCATATGTGGTGTAGTAACGTATATTATAATGCTGTGGACTACAGATGTTTGCAGGGTACGTATTATTGAAAGATCTTACTAAGCCTAACCGAATTGTTGGTGACCTGCTAAACCGAGCGGCGCATCTCAAACTAACGATTATCTGAAACTGAAACAGTTGGAAATTGGAAGGTACGAAATGAACAACTTAAGAAGCGTTTAACCAGCCTACTTACCCTATGTATAAAGTAATATAATCATAATTTTTTCTTATTAGTTTTGTGTTGAATATCTTGATGCACAGAAAGGTATATGGTTTGATACTTTTACTGCATGTAAAAAACACTCGCTCTCTTTTCCATCGGAAATCTTTTTCATTCTGATTGTGGCAGGCGAAGTTTTACAAGTTTCATTTATACACATAAATTTGATAAGGAGGGAGTGTCAGACCATGAATTAAAGTTTTCTCACATTAATATTATATTATTGTATGTCATATCTAAGTTACGTTCGTTAATGACAGGGGTTTGAATGTGGAAAAAAAAAACAAATGTCGATCTTCATAAATCGATAACTCATAACTACAGTTACCAGGTAAGACATTAAATATATGTTATGCTTTGAAGTTTGAAGCTGTTTACATTTGTGATTCTTTTTTGCAGGGAGGTCGGATGGTCAAATTTTCGGTAATGGTTGTTTGTGGTAATTACCATGGCGTCATTGGTTTTGCTAAAGCAAAAGACGAGAATATTTCTAAGGCGTGTCATAAGGTTATATACAATTTATTAATGATATGTCAAACAAAATTAATTAGCACCACCCAGTATTGTGATTGGCATTGCCGTTGTGGTGGGATCATTGGCTTGATGACATTCTCAGTTGGGAGACCTCACACCACGTAAGTACCCATTTCTATATGCAAAAATATGGCGGACTTATGTTCAATTCTGAGTTAAGTACTTATAAAATTTACCACGCGATTGTATGCTATGCAACGATTTCATAGACGTTTGGGTGAAAGTTTGTGAACCTGCAAAGTCAAATGTGAAAGTAGAGAGTAGCAGCACATCTATTGATGATCAATGTGGAACATGTGAAAAGGTAAACATTGATTACTATGTTTGGTTAAGACACCAAACAAAATGCAATAACACATACAATATCCCCTTAAAAGGGTTGATGCCAAACTAAACCATATGCAAAGACATAGTGTAAAAGATACTCATTGTTTAAGATTAGACAGTTCGATGCTTGAAGCTTATAATTTGAAACCAAATTGAAATAAAATATAAAACTAAACAGTCTCGCAAGTCTTAGCATCCTCCTACTCATCTAAAAGGTGTTAAAATAATAAGATTACCAACTATGAAATATAACTTTACTAAGAAAACTCCTCAATTTGTTCCGCATCAAGAGGAGGATAAGGTGAAACCAAACTGTCAACATGAGGACATGCTTTAATTAAACATCTCATCAAAATCGTGAATCTTAGTGAATGAACAATTCATGGAATCATAAACAACCAATTTTTTATAAAATGTTAGCAAAAATCTCCCATCATTTGACATCGACACATGCAAATATAACCCGGCATTAGTATAATACGGGATCGAAATCAATTTAGTCCAAGCAGGGGCGGAGACAGGATTTTCAGTTAAAGGAGGTTTGCCGCGATTAACGCTAAATATTATAGTGATAAGGGGGCCGAAGGTAAAAACTAGTAGAAAACTGGCGTATAATATATGTAAATAATGAATGAAGTTGGTTGATTTGGGGTGGCTCAGCATCCACTAGTCAACATACTAGCTCCGCCCCTGAGTCCAAGAATCTTCAACTTCGTAGACCTTCATCACCCATAAATCAGCACGAATCCCACTATAATGAACAATCACACACAACCATTCTCCAAAAGTAATATACCCCTATCACATTTATCACCACACAAAGGTGGCGGTGAAACTTCACCAAAATGTCTCGGTTGCTACATCAAAAGAAACTATGTTAGTCAACCGAAAGTACCACATAGACTGTTCAGGAACCATCTCACGAACCATCCAATGAAAAGCTCCGTTAGAAAGGTACCACGATGACACAATGGAGAAATATAGGGAAAATCATTCATATCTTTCCATCGGCTGGTTTTTAATGAGTATATCTTGGCTAATCTGTAATAAGGGGATAACCCAAGAACTTTGTAATCATCACTAGACTCATCGTACCCAAAAGAATACCCTCCGCGCGTGCCCCACACAAACCGCTATATGGTAACCTCTTATATATTCTAGTACTAGGGTTGCAAAGAAAAGGATTATCCCACTCCTGAACAACGCATAGCTATCCATTGCAAGAGCCTATCACGAAAACCGGAGTAAATGATACTTGTAGATCGCTAAACCATACTCATTTGAAAGGAATGCTAAACATGAGTCTAGGATGTACACATTGATGCCTTCTAGTCCATAGCTTAACATGAGAATTAATAAAATATCGGCTTGATATTAATGAGTACCATGATTTGCAAACAGACTTACATCTTAATAAGGTTTCGACAGGAAACCTCAACATAAACTTTCCCTTCATAAAAGGGCAGTTCTAAAACCAAATTGAAATAAAACAGAAAGCTAAAACATGCTCTCAAGTCTCAATAAAAATCTTCAAGTTAGTGACCCGCTCATCCATGTGTACTAATTAAGACGCCAACTCCTCACATCAAGGGGGCATGAATGAGGTGAAACCAAACTCTCAACAAGAGAGCATGCTTCAAATCTTGCACCAAAGTCGTGAATCTCATCGAATTTGCAATTTATGGAATCATAAACAAGCAATTTATGATTAATCTTGAGCAAAAATTTCCCATCATTTGAAATAGACAAAGGCACTTCATATAATCCAAGTTTATGAGTAACATACGGGATGGAAACCAATTTAGTCCAAGAATCTCTCACTCCATAGACCTTCATCACCCATAAATCAGCACGACGAATCTCATTTTTATAATGAACAAGCACACATAACCAATCTCCCAAAGCCCCCAACGTTATCCACCTATTACATTCATTATCATACACGGGTGGCGGAACTTCACCAAAAGTCTCGGTTGCTAAATCAAGAGAAACTATAGTAGTTAACCGAAAAGACGAGCCGGCCACCCTTTTACAAACCATCCAATGAAAAGCTCCGTTTGAAAAAGTAGCACGATTAAACCATGCAGGAATATGAGGAACATCATTGATATTTTTCCAAACTCCAGTTTTAAGTGAGTATATCTTGGCTTTGTTACCACGGGATGATAATGCAATAACTTTGTAATCATAAGTAGATTCATCGTACCCAAAAGCATACCCAGCGCCAGCGTAACCACTTGACGGTAACGTGTTACTTACTCTAGTACTAGGGTTATAAATAAAGGGAGTATTCCGATCCTTAACATAGCATAACAATCCATTGCAAGAACTTATCATATAAGGGGCAGCAACAATTGTTCTTGTATATCCACCTGCTCTATAAGAATATATAGGCCGCACGTTAAACATTAATTTAGGAGATACATACCGATTCTTTTCATTCCATAGCTTAACATGAGAATTAATAAAATATCGACTTGATATTAATTCGTACCATGATTTGCAAACAGACTTACATCTTAATAAGGTTTCGACAGGAAACCTCAAAAGAATTTCGACAATGATCTCTGGCGGAAGAATACGACTAGGTATCATTGATAGACCATTGATCATTCTCATTCTCATTCTCATTGATACTTGTTCGTCTTCGACTCCCATTCTTTTAACAGACCTAGGGTTTTAATTTAATTTGGGGAAAAGATTTTCTTCTCATCGATCTCCATCTATCTAAGGATTATATATGCATGGTCCAAAGATTTATAATTACACCCCTTTAACTTTCACCACAGTTAACAAACAAGAGTAGAACACGTACTGAGAAACGGAGTACATATAATTGATGTAAAATGTACGTACTCCTCCTCATGCAAAAGTTTAAACACGTAGCTATAGTTAATCTTTAAAAAATAGAGAATGTATTAAAGAAGAGCTTTGGCTAATAGAGAACGTATTTTATAGTCATATAGGTGTGGCAACTGAGTCGTGTTCGAGTTTGCGCGTTAGCGGGTTATCTTTTATATAATAAAAGAATTACATCATTGGTCAAAATTAAAAAAATTTGGTGTAGAAATCTGATGGAGAAAAAAACACATAAAAATATATGTGTCAAATTTATGAAAACAAAAACTTGAAGAAAGATGAGATAATTAATAAAACTTTAGTGGTTTAATTTTAAATAAATTATATGGAGTTAAAAGTTTGAATTTATAAATTTACAAGTTTTATTAAAACTTTAAAAAATAAACAAATAACCCTTAACTTTATACCTCTAGACTTTATAATTTAAAATACAACAAATGTAAACAATTTCTTACTTCCAAACTAAAATTTAACATTATTTAATCACATCCCAAATCGACCCGAAGACCTTTTGATGGATTTTTCATTGTTGGCCTGAAATCATGTTGTAAAACCGAAGCACGTCGAAAGTTCACTTGAGCCGACTTCGGGTTACCTAAAAGGGTAGTTTCGCTGAGATTAGTTGGCTCACAATGTCGAGTCAGAAAACACATAAACTAAAAGAAAAAAAAATTAATAATCATCCTCAAGTTCATATACTACGTAATATATAAAGGATTTAATGAATCTATTTTTATTTTTATTTTTTTTGAACAACAATTTTATTAAAACTATTATCTTCATCTATTTCGATAATACTCTATAACATAACTTATAAAAACATAAAAAAATAAAAATATACATGTAGTTAAAAAAAACAAAATGTCTATACCCCGTGCGTGCACGGGCATTAAAACTAGTTAGACTATGTTTATTCACAACCTCTCTCAACTGAATCTCTCATTAAAATATTATTTTCTTACTATTTCACCTATACAACTTATACATAAAACTAATTTCAACTTTTTTCAACGTTTATCAACAACCCAACTTAATATACAATATTATCTTTTTTATATTTAATTTAATTACTTAAACCCGAGATGTAATCATTAACCACTATATAAAAAATTAGCTCACAAAACCTTGTAAACACTAAACACCAAACAAATTAACACTACTTTGTAAAATTAAAAAATTACGAAACAGATAACTCACCCAACAATGAAATCTCTTTATTGTTTTTTCATTAAGTAGGGTATTGGCATTCATATATTAGGGTGCGTTTGGTTTATAAATGGGTTTGGACTTGGATTTAGATTTGATTTTGGATTTAGATTTGATATAAGTTTAGAATAAAGAAATTTATTTGTTTAATATTTTTAATAATAAAAGCTAACATTTAAATATTATTTAAAAATAAAAAATGTAGATTTGTGTGAAAATTGAAATGATGAGAATAATAAGTTAGTGTGTTTGAGAGAAGAATTTTAACAAAACCCCACTTAAGTGATCCACTTTTACTTTTAGTGAGCCATCTACATTATTTGGTAGCCAAACCAACATACCAAACTACATATCTTAGTATTCATCCTAAACCTAAGTTAAAAAGATTACTACCAAACATCCCTTTAATATATATGTACTTTTTATACATTTTTTATTCACAATCCTTTCTTTTTCTATTAACTATTATGTTCTTCCTTATACTTCACCTTCCAATTTCAAGATCTGCCTTTGTCATGTTTTTTCTTTCTTATTACAATGTAATATGAAGTGTGTTGACAGATTAAGAGAGTTAAAATTGGCAAGGTTTGGCTCAAATGGTTTGAAAAGTCACAACCGACCGATTGTATCCATCTCTCTCTTTGTTTTGTAATGCACTTTAAATATAATATTAATTCTCTTTTTTGTCCTTATAACCCCGCCAAACCGATTAGGGATGAATCATGGATTAAACATAGTCTTATGACCATCTACCTAAACACTCCTATTATTATAGTGCCAAGAAACTCAACAAATCGCAGGCATGCAAAACAACGTGTAACCCGTTTGTGACATGTTTAAGTAAATATGTCAAGCGGTCAATAAGGTTGGTGGTTTATCGATTTAACTCATTTATATACAAAATTATATAAGGATCTAGAAAATGATAAACACAACATACAAATAATTATACGACAATTTCAATAATATATTAGTTATAATGGTAATTCACTCATATCAAGTACATAACAAAACACATTTAATGCAAATCTAACATAAAGTCCAAGTTATGAATTTCATTTTTAGAGGCTTATATATACTTAAACGGGTTCACGGGTTGATCTGTTTAATACTTACTCAACAAACATGACCCGTTTATTAAAGGGGTTAAACAGATTGACATGTTTTTGACCAAACTTGTTTATCCTCAACCCATCCTGTTTAACTTCATGTCATTTACCGTGTCGTGTCAAAAATTGTCGCCCCTATAATAATATTTATCATAGTTTTGTGTTTATATAATCTTCACATCTTAATAATAATAATATTATTATATTATTGCCATATTATCATATATACTAAAGATCGTTACAAAAACGACTGAATGTGTTGTCGTTTTGGCATTAGGCTATCCTTAGCCTGTTTTCTCCATCCCACAAAATTATTTACCTACTCAAATCCATAACACAGATTATTTATTCTATACCAAATACACAGCGGTAGGCTAGTGGTAACAAACTCTTCTAGAGCTGCTACCGGTGATAGACATCCATCAACTCATCAATCTTATCACAAGCTGAAGATCCATCCCGATTCATAAACAATCTATTTAAAACATGGAGACTGAGGTATTTTCTTCTTTCCATTGTATTTTGTTTGTTTTAATTAACAAAAAGGGTTTTTATTATTAATTTTTGTACAGCATCAACTTTATAAACATTTTTAAGTATTTTTTTTGTTCAGGCCATCAACTATTAAAAAGATGGCAAATTTTCACACATATTTTTCCACGGCTACAGTTATGTGCAATTTACAACATTAATACATGGATTTCACACGATATTATCTAATAAAGCAACTATTAAATAATAATGTTTTGTATGTAAGTATACGAACTTGTATACGCCTGAACGTGTAACCATATCGTAAAAGTAAAAGAAAACGATTATGTTCGTGGGAAAGTCATGGGTAATTTCCTACAGATTACCCATCAAGTTGATAAATCCGTAGGAAATACCTGTGTAAATACCCACAATTTCCCACAAAAATTATCGTCTTTATGATTTTTTGCCTACTTACACATTCCACGGTTACTTTGTGTGCCTATATATAAGTTTTTTAGTTCATATTATATGTGTTTGTTTTATTAATGTAACTAATTATGTGAGTATAGTTTATGGTATTACCTTTTGTTAACAAATCATTACTACTATGAATATCTACACGTGTGTGTTCCACATGTCCGTTTATGACATTCATTGTATCGATAGATGTTTTATTTGTAAGTATACGAACTTGTATACGCTGAAAGTTACCCATATCGAAAAAAATAAAAGAAAATGATTATGTCCGAGAGTCATGGTCAAATACCCACAGATTACCCACCAAGTTGATAAATCCGTGGGAAATATGTGTGTAAATGCCCACAGATTTTTCACAAAAAATATCGTCTTTCCGTTTCTGCCTACTTACACATTCCCACGTTACCTAGTATGCCTATATAAGTGTTTTTAGTTTCATATTAGTATGACTTAGTATGCTATCTCTTCCAACGTTACTTAGTATGCAATCACTTCCAGATTGGACCTACACGGTCTCACGATGAAAAACTAAGGTTCACAGGCCACTTCCAAATGCAAACCGTCATCATGATAGAAAGGTTTAGACTTTAGGCTCCTGAAGAGAAGTTGAAATATATAATGGTGATAATCAAAGGAGTGATTGGTAAATCTCATTTAGGGGGAGTGTTCCCCAAATGCTCAAATAACATGTACCTACCTTTATTGAAGTTTTTCAAATGTGCGGGTAAGATGAAAGCCGTCAATTGAAAGTCCAATAAAACCATGACACCAAAAGCGCGCTAACTCACGCTCAGGCGAGCCATGCACATAGATATGGTTATCTGGATTTTGCTATCATTTGTTATTTTAAGTGTTGGCGAACGATTATTTTCATCGTCAAAATATAAAGGAGATCAAGTTAAGTGTTGCACCAACACGAATGTTAATATGTTCCTTGACAAGATTCTACAAAGCTTTACCCTCTTGATGATCAACATTCGTGTTCAAGTCCAATATGAAACCAAGATCTCTTGCACTCTCGTTCGCCAAGCTAGAGTAAGTTTGAATTCGGCTTGAGCTCGAATCGAAAAGCTCAATTTATTTGTAAAGATGTGTTTTCTTAAAGAAACAAAAATTGAAATATAACATAAGACTTGAATTCTATTCGACTTCGGCTCGAAAATTAGAGCTTATGAAATATAAGCCCTTTATCATCCGACGAAACAAACACCCCCTTACACTTAGCTAAAATTTCATACTCCCGCTCAAGATCCCGCCCCTTTTTCCCCCAAAATCAAAACCCTAAAGCTCTACATCCATTCATTCCCGCCTCCCTTTATCTTTATTCTTTGTAGCACACCTTTTCGATATTTCTTCCTCTAAAGTTTTTCAGGATCTACCAGGTGTGTGAGATTCGGGTTTAATCCCTAATCCTTCATCTAACCAATGGAATTGGTGAAAATAAACTATTTCAGTTATACCTATTGAATAATTAATATCATTTTCTCATATTTAGATCTTACAGGTTTATGATGCCCACCAAGTGCTCGATGGAATGCTTGAAGGAAATTAGTCTTTTAGTGTAAATTTGGGTTATATGTTGACCAAGCAAAGGTAGATCTCTCATTGTTTTTGTTTAATTTCTAGTGTAATCTTCATCTATTTTATGTCCAAATCTGATAATCCAATCTAAATGATGGAGATTTAAGTTGATAACTAATATACATTGCATTTTATGTTAATTATAATCTTTAGTATAAACAGCCAGGGATTTTTTTGACTTATTAATATTTTTATCCGATGTGTGTTGGTGTTTAATTGAGCTTATCATGCTATTGCAAATAGTTTGCTTATTGAATATGCTTAGCTTTTATAAGGGTTGTTTTGGATTTCTTATTGAAATTGTGTTTTATATATCATACATATATATGGACTGTTGGATTGCTTATAGACTGTAGTATGAGGCATTGAGGTAGTTTGTCTTAAGAAATGCTCCCAAAGCTGGTAGTTTGGCCTAATATGTCTGATCATTTTTGGGTACAGATTTAACATTAGCAACGACATATGTTAAGGCGTCTAAAGGTATCACCACGTCTTCGATAATCACCTGTTGAAAATATTGCTAGTGAGTATCAGATTCATGATGAAGAAGACATTGCTCGTACGAGGGCTGCTTGTGATATTTATTTCACAGAATTCGATAATCACCTGTTGAAAATAGTGATCGAGGCTGATAAAAGTAGTGTTTGGATGTGTGCTGCTATTTTAATGACCAGATAAACATGTATGTGAAAAAATGTAAATGGTTACTACACAAACTGGTTTTTCCCACGGTAAAATCCGTGGGAAATCCCGTGGGTAAAGGCCCTTATCCACGGATTTCCCACGGAATTATTCCGATGCAAAAACCCTCGTGGGTAAATATTTTCCCACTGATTTTCCCACCGAACGTTGACTATTTCCCACGGATATTACCATGGATAATCCGTGGGTTTGATTTCCCACAGATTTCTCACGAATATTTTCTGATTGATTCCCACATTTTCCGGCAACCATTTTCCACATATTTCCCACGGATATTTTTCAACAGATTTCCCACGGATATTTTTCAACAGATTTCCCACAGTTTTAGTAGACTAAGATTTTTCTCAAATTTCCCACGGATTTTTAATGACAGTTTCCTACAAGCTAAATACTACAAGAAATAAGGAACCAATACAAATACAGCTTCCGCCTGTATAGATATGTAAATGCCAATATACCATATAGGTACATACCAATATACTATATAAACCACTTTACATAATTTACGCACATAAAATATAGGAACCAATACACGATTTATTCTAGAATCATAAATGTACTAAACGATATACATTCTATATTGATTATTCTACAAAACACTAACAAATTATACACAGGATAATAAATAGCACGTAGCACTAAACATGTTCTATGACATACAAGTTAACGTTTAGGACACGAGTAAGTCTATCAAAAACTAATAATTCGGCTGTTGCATATGCTACTAAAATCTGCAAATTTGAACAAGCATCCACAATCTATCCGAGTAGATTTGTCACATTTAAATGCGTATCTACAAAAAAATTACACCAGTGAGACACTCGTGTGACAAGAAATGAGTGGTGTTTGTTTACTTATCATAGATAAGCTAAAAGCAAACCTTGTATTGTACACACCCCAGAAATTTAATAGTATTTATTTACTTGTTACTTTTATTAAAGTAGTTAAAAAATCATTGGCCCTGTTGGCCACTTTCCCATCATCTTAGCATGAATAACGTTGGCACTTAGTTTTGTTACCTTATTTCTAGGAATTTTTTTAGTATAAGTAGGAATCATGGTTTCTAATTGTAAGTGTATCATGGAGTCACTAGAATAAAATCAGAAAGTTGCCCCATCACTCTTCCAATTATTCACTTTGTTTTTATGCTAGTTTGTAACCCATTTAAAGGGACCTGATTCCAACATTTGGTATCAGAGCCTTGCTTATGCCAAAATACCAACCACGATCAGAGCAAATGTCTAACAAAACCGACAAGGAAGGGCAGATTACACTGCACTACCCTATGCTGTCAAGAAGTAACTACGCTGCATGGGCAATTAAGATGAAGGTGTTCATGTAGGCTCAAGGTGTCTGGGAAGCTGTCGAGCCTAAAAAACTAGTAATGCGGTTGATGTGAAGATAGATAAGATGGCTTTGGCGGCTATCTATCAAAGGATTCCAGAGGATATGTTGTTGTCGTTGGCTAAGAAGGAAACGGCAAAGGAAACCTGGACCACGTTGAAGACTATGTATATGGGGGCTGACAGGGTAAAGACGGCAAGAGTACAGACCTTGAAGGCTGAATTTAAGGTATTAAATATGAAAGAAACATACGAGCCCTAGGAGATAAGATCGAGGAGACGTACGTAGTGAAGAAGCTATTACGAGCGGTAGCGTCCAAGTTCCTTCAAATTGCTTCAACAATTGAGCAGTTTGGGGATCTCGATCATATGTCGGTTGAAGAGGTTGTAGGCAGGCTAAAAACGCACGAGGAAAGGATCAAAGGACATGTCGAAGCTGATGAGAAAAAGTTATTGCTAACTCACCAAGAATGGTCTGAAAGAAAAAAGAAACAAAGTGAAGATGATTTAAAGTCTGGAAATAAGAATTATAGGGGAAGTTCATCCTACTCTCGCGGCCGAGGAAGAGGCCGTGGAAGAGGTAATGGGTGAGGAAACCGAGGTGGTCGTGGTAGAGGAGGTGGTAACCAGCAGCGAGATGGGTATTGTGGGTCCGATAAAAACTACGATAAAAGCAAAGTGCAATGTTACAATTGCCAACAATATGGGCATTACGCCGCTGAATGTCGTAATCCACGTCGGGAAAGAAACCAAGAAGCCAACTTGACACAAGAAAATACTAGTTGGAATTCTTTAAGTTTACTATAATGCCCTTAATAAAAATTGATATTTGCAAACCTAAAAATACACATTAATTAATTGTTAAAGGGTAAAATTTTCTTTTGTTTAACTTTCATAGAAATCAAAGGAGTAAGTATTGTATTTTTTAAACTGTGTGGTTCTTGTCTGTGGACAATAATTTTGGAAGGAAGGAGTATAAAAAGTGTTGAAAAAAATAGAATTCATAGTTGATATATCAATTGAAGTAAAGTTAATCACAACTCATAGGGTTGTGTTGTTAGCAAAACTTTTAGGACATCCGTGGGGTTGATTGAGAGAATTTACCTTGAAACTCAAGTCGTCTAAGTATTGCAT
>BQNB010076988.1:0-30979 GCA_026074375.1 Tanacetum coccineum
CACACTTTTCGAGCTAAATCAAGCACAAAATCGCACATACACACGATCCAATCATCCCTTAAGCTCTGATACCATTTGTGGTATATACTATATCATAACACGGGTTCGATTCTTGGATCGGGCTAGTTTTTAGAGAGAGAATGTCTAGAGAGAGAAGTGTTTTCTTTTGTAAAATGAATTATGACTAGCTTATTTCTTCCAAAGTTGGAAGAGACTATATATAGTACTTACAATATACCGGGTATTTGAACCCGACTTAAAACCGAAAAACGTACTATTAACTATTAAACTACGAGCTATATAAAACAGTAAAATACACGGGGTGACCGAGTCTTTTTCTAATACCTAACATTGTCTTTGAATTATGAGCTTAGTTGGACCGGTAGGTGACCCGTTTATGTTTCAGCAATCATGCTCTTAATTTACTGATAAAGATTGGAATAGTGAACTACCAGTATATAAAACGCCGTCAAATAATAAGTGGGTAAAGTCCCGTTGGGCTAGGGTTTTAATAGGATCACCACTGCTTTAATTCTCTAAGATATATTATAATTAAACTAAAGGATGCTTTATCCGGATGCGTTAATTGTGAGGATTAATCGTGTCTAGGTCTTAGGATGATGTCCCGCCTAAGTCTTAAGTATGATATGCCGCTTCGAGATAAGTAAATCATTGCACTAAAACAAACAAACCAGTATTAAACCATATTTAATATGGCTAATACAGTTTTCTATCATTTGGCTTGTATCGCTTTTCTATCTTCTAATTTTCTTCTTTTGTGTTTATTGTCTATTGAATTGGTATTAGTTTCCACCAAACCTCTGCCAGTCTATCACGCTGAAAACCCCCATATCATTAGTCCTAAACCGAGAGTGCTTAAAGTTAAAAACGAAGAAAACGAGACCGGAGATCAAATCCCGTTCTTTAAAAAGTGAAATACTTAAATTTTAACCTTACGAAAGTAAATTTAAATCCTAAGCCTAAAATATGATAAAAGAAAATTTTATAAAAAAGAATTTTATTTTTTTGATTATTTTTCTATTTTTTATGATTTTTTAAATTTTTTAATAAAGAAAAATGATTAAAAATACTAAACTTTCTATAAAAATTCTAGGAAAATTACTTAAAAGTGTAAAATAATATAGACTGATTTTCTTAAAAATAAGGAACTAAAAATAAGCTAGACATATAACCCTAATAAGCTGATGTTAAGCTACGGCTTAATTTATAAAAGAAAAATAAAAAAGTGTATAAAGAATTAATGTAGGGCTACCTTGACAGATAGCCCTACTGGAGTTGGTGGTTTGAGTGTGTGTGTATTGGGACGACTATGTGTGAAAGGCTAGGTCATGGGTTCGAATCCCATGGCCTAGCTTTTTGCAATTTTTTTTTATTTTCAAAACTTTTAAAAACAAAGTTGTAAAACAGCTGACAATAAGCAAAATTTGTAAAAGAAGCTTTTTCTGAAAACTAGTAAATAAGCTAGAAATTGGCTTAAAAACAGACAGAAACACTTAACTAATTTTAAACTTTTTCTTAAAACACAAATACACTAATAAGCTAAGATAAGCTCAAACCAAATCAAATAAGCTATGACTAACCTAAAACTACCCTAATAAGCTACTTGAACTAAACTTAAGCGAAAATGACAAGCCATAAGCTGAAAAACCAATAAGCACTTTTTCACAAAAATAGTTTGCCAAACAGCCTGAACATGCAACTTTGAGCTTATTTTT
The DNA here is from genome assembly GCA_026074375.1 of Tanacetum coccineum. Lineage (NCBI taxonomy): Eukaryota > Viridiplantae > Streptophyta > Magnoliopsida > Asterales > Asteraceae > Tanacetum > Tanacetum coccineum. The sequence continues at coordinate 1,737 of BQNB010076988.1, forward strand.
AAGTACTCAAATGGAACCTTTTGGACATAAAACCTATACCACTAGAAAACTTGAGCTTAATTCTATCTAAATCAGCAATCTAAAACTATTTTGAAAATCAAATAAGCAATGAAAAAGCTAGATGAAAAAGTTACATATGTTGTTTTACCTATGATTTTTGGTTTTTAAGAAAAGACAAAATAAGCCTAAGCCTGAACTTTAATAAGCTAAAACTACCTTATAACTAACCTAACAAACAAGTATAAGCAGGAATTAAGCTAAAAATACAAATTATAAGCTAAAAATCTAAAATAAGCTCTTTGGTATAAATTGTTAACCAAACAGTCCCTTAAGGCAACTTTGAGCTTATTTTTCAATAAGCAAATAGATCCTTATGGACTTTTGGCTTATACCAGCTTAAACCTTGACCTATTAGCTACTTAAAACAACTTTTGAAAACTATTTTGAAAATCAAATGATCAATGAAAAAGCTAGTTGAAAAAGCTGAAAATTCATTTTACTCTACTTTTAGTTATTAAATAAAAAGACAAAGTACTACTTTTAGACTTAAAAACAGATAAGCAGATAAGCTTCTTACTACAAAATAAGCTCAAACAGATCTAATGTGGCCTAAAATCTACTTGTAAACTAAAAATGAAAAGCTAATCTTAATTCTAACTTGCTGATTTTAAGATTGAAAAAGCTAGTTAACTGTTTTTAGCTGCTGATGTATTTGACATGTAAACTAACCAAAATTCTAAACTAACAATTGCAGACCTAAGGACTTGCTTTTAACACTTTTTAAACTCCAAATCAAAGGCAACAAGAGCAACAATTCTAGCTAAAACAAACTTGAGCTTATAATGCATATAAATCTGAACTTAAGCTAACAGATTCAAAAATCTACTTACTAACTTTATAAAAATTTGATTTAAACCTACAAAGCTCTAAAATCCTAGTCTTATAAACTATAAAAATGAAGTTCAAAATCAAACTAAAGGACCAAAAGCATCCTGACAGTTTTAATTTGATTAATACTGTCCTGTCCCAAACACTCCTTTAGAAAGTTAAAACTTATTTTTAGCTTATAATATTGAAAGATAAGGCCCAAAATCCAAATACCAGATGGTAATAAGCTACTAACAAACCTAATGAGCAGATTTAAGCAAACTAATAAGCCAGAAAAACAAGTTACTAAACTATGCTATTTTATTTATTTTTTAACTGATTTATAGAAATAACAAGCAGATTAAGTTCTAAGCTAACAATTAGACATATTAAGCATTTAAAATCTATAATAAGCAACAATAAGCTAGATTAAACAGCAATAAGCAAGTAATAAGCAGAATTAAGCTATTTTGCAATATTAAAGCTATAAAAAAGTAAATTGAGAACTTACATAAGCCTCTGCACAAACAAGGCTATAAAATGCTCTTATGAGCTAATCAACAAGCTCTAGCTTATCTATGATAAGCTAGTGAGGTCATGGAAACCCTTCCATTTCTGGTTTCCCTTCCAAAATAAAGCTGAGGTATTTTTGAGGGTGAATTTGAGTAACAATAAGCTCATTTAAGCTTTAAGAGCTTAAATGAGAGTATAGCTAGCTTATGAGTTATTAAAAGAGCTTAAAGAGCTTATATGAGTATAAAAGAGTTTTTATCAAATTATAGTGCAAATAAGTGAAAAACAAATTACTTAAATGAAAACAACTTTTATTGATAATATGAAATGATTACAATCTTTTGAAAAGGAAATTACATTTAACTAAAAGCAATAAGCTAAAATTACATGAAAAATTAGCTAAAATTAAACTACAAGCTACTATTAAAAACTACCCCTAGATGCTGATGTGAGTGAGAGAGCTCCTTTATTTATAGGCTTGAGAGGAAGGTTCCAGGTCTTCATACGCTCCTTTTAATCTCAACCTTCTATATCATCTAATCATTAGATCAAGCTTTGTGGCCGTTAGATCAAAATATGAGCACACGGATTGCCAGCGTGGCAATCCTTGTGTCAGAGAGCCTTGTGCTTCTTTTGGCCGCGTTTCAGTGCAAAATTCCCATCTTTGGTGTGTTAGTTTGTTGTCCACGTGTTATTCCTTTGTCAGAAGTGTCCAATCAAAGCCCTTAAGTGACGTTTTTGATGCTGAGCTGTCACTTGGTACTTGGAATCTCTTTGTCACGTGGATAAATGAAAGGAAGTGATTTTATCAGGATTAATTTTGAGCAGGGTAAAGTTGGGGGAGACGGTGAACAGTAATTCACCTCTCGCGCCTTTTTTCTCTTTTATTATTATTGTTTGACTCGTTTTGACTGGGGGGTTGACTTGGGCTGTGAAGGTTTTGGGCTTGGTTTAGTTATGGGCTGGGTTAAAAAGTTAAAAGGGTTTTGGTTATAAATTAGAACTGTGTAGTCATAAGAATATTAATAGGACTAACAGTGTATTCTTCGTATTTAAGGACTTATGGTGAGATTGATTTAACATTAAGGCTCATTTGGGTATTTTGAAAGTTTTGTCTTTTTGTGGTTGACAAAGGTTTGACCATTGTTGACTTTAGTGGACCATTTGCTAGAAAACATCCGACTCTTGTGCACTCTATCCGTTCTCGTGTTCGTCTTTGCCCGGTTTTGGCTGTTTTCTTGTGATATTTGCAATATCCGTACCTACACATCACAAATAACAAAACAAGCAATATACAAGCATAATTTGCACAATTTGATCATTTTAGGGTCATTTTTAGTATACAACGGATATGTGATTTCTCACATATCACATGCCCACATCATGGTTTCTCGGAATTACATCAACTCGATACTTTCTACAATGCTTTGAACTCTAATGATCAAGATTCGTTGAATTCCACCGCGGGTGGTAATTTTTTGGACAAAATGCCTCGAGATTGCTTAGCCATCATCAAGAGCAAATCCAAAGTTCGTTATTCATGAAGCAAAGCTATTGTTTATAAAGTGAGTACGAGCTCTTCTACCCCCGGTGTTTCACCCGATGTTGCCGAGCTTAAAGAGATGGTGAAAGCCTTGCTTCTCGATAAGAAAAACCAATCCCAAGCTCCCGCTACCGTAAAAGCGGTCGAGGAAAGTTGTGTAACTTGTGGTGGTGCTCATTCTTACCATAATTGTCCCGCCACTGATGGCAACATTTATCGTGACAATATTCAAGAATACGTTTCATAAGCCGTCACGGTTAACTACAACCAAGGAAATACCAGTTACCGTCCTCCGATGGTTGCAAATCAAATTCGACCTCCCGGTTTTCCTCCCGTTCAAAACAATCAAAACAATCAAAACAATCAAAGGAATAATAAAAACCGTTACAATCAAAACCGAGGAAATAATTATAACCAAGGTCTAATTTATCAACCCCCAGCTTACCAAGCTTCGACTTACCAAGCTCTGGCTTACCAAGCTCTGACTCCTCAAACACAAGGTGTGTCAAAGGATGACTTTCAACACTACATCAAAGCTAATGATGCGGTTATGAAAAATATGCAAACCCAAAACCAAAACATGCAAAACCAAATGACCAATTTAACAGACATGCTTACCAAATTCATGAATGCCAATACCGCTTCTACTTTTGGCTCGAGTTCTCTTCCTAGCAACACCGTTGCTAACCCGAGAAGTGACTTGAAAGCAATCACTACCCGAAGTGGTGTTTCTTATGATGGGCCTCAAGTTCCACCTCCGCCTTCTTCTCTTCCTAAGGTGGTGGAACATGAACCCGAGGTGACAAAGGATACGGTGCAACCAAGCACCGAAAACATCCAACATCCGGAGGTCCAAACCCAAAATGATGAACCCGTTGTTGCTCCAAAGACTAAACCAACCATACATTATCCTTCAAGGATTAACAAGGAGAAGCTCCGTGAAAAAGACAATCTTTTAGCATTGAAATTTATAGAGATTTTTCAGAATCACCACTTCGAGCTAAGCTTCGCGGATGCTCTTCTACACATGCCCAAATTTGCACCAATGTTTAGGAAGCTTCTTAATAACAAAGATAAGATAATTGACTTAATCAAGACGCCAATGAATGAAAATTGCTCGGCGGTTATCCTCAAAAAGTTTCCCTAAAAACTTGGTGACCTTGGTAGATTTCTTATACTGTGTGATTTTCCGGAGATGGATGAATGCTTAGCCTTGGCCGATCTCGGTGCAAGCATCAAACTAATGCCTTTTTCCGTATGGGAAAATCTAAATCTCTCGAATTTGACCAAAACCCGAATGATACTTGAACTTGCTGATCGAACGATTTCTACTCCTACCGGCATCGTCGAGGATGTTTTCGTGAAAGTTGGAACATTTTTCTTTCCTGCCAACTTCGTAGTCGTTGATTATATTGCCGATCCTCGGGTTCCTTTGATTCTCGGGAGACCTTTCTTGAGGACGGCACGAGCTTTGATTGACGTTCACGGTGAACAAATGACCCTTCGACATGATGACCAATCCGTAACATTCAAAGTTGGTGATACTAAGACATTCTCCTACAATACTATTGAATCCGTTAACTGAGTCGATGTTATCGACATAGCTTGTGAGGTGTTTGCTCAAGAAGTACTTGGATTTTCGAACATTTCCAAGAGTGGCAATCCCACCCCAACTTTGGAACCAATCCTTTATAATTCTCCCCTCTCTCTCACTCCTTTTGAGGGAGGTGACTTCATTTTGGAAGAGATCAAAGCTTGTCTTACTAGCAAATCAATTCCACCAGGAATTGATGATGCCGACTTCGATCCAAAAGAGGACCTTTTCACCCTTGAAAGATTGCTTAATTCTGACCCATCTTCCACCCTCCCTCCGGAAGAACAAAAATTTGAGGAACTTAAGACCGTTGAACCTTCTAGTGATGAACTCCCCAAGCTTGAGCTCAAAGACTTACCACCTCATCTTGAGTATGCATTTTTGGAGGGTACCGATAAATTACCCGTCATAATCGCTAAAGACTTAAAAGATGAGGACAAGACCGCTCTTCTTAAGGTTCTTAGATCACATAAGCGTGCCATAGCTTGGAAGATGTCGGATAGTAAGGGAACAGATCCAAAGTTTTGTACCCATAAGATTTTGATGGAAGATAATGTTAAACCCACGGTGCAACATCAAAGACGGGTTAACCCAAAAATTCACGAGGTTATTCAGAAAGTAGTCATCAAATTCTTGAGTTGGTTAATTTATCCAATCTCCGATAGCCCGTGGGTTAGCCTTGTCCATTGTGTACCCAAGAAAGGTGGTATAACCGTAATTGAAAATGATAATAATGAATTGATACCTACTCGATTAATTACGTGATGGTGTGTATGCATTGACTACAGAAAGTTAAATGATGCCACCCGTAAAGATACTTTTCCATTACCATTTATGGACCAAATGCTTGAGTGGACTGCGGGGAAACGAATATATCTGTTTTTCTTAGATGGTTTCTCGGTTACTATCAAATAACCAATTGACCCAAAGGACATCCAAGAGAAGACCACCTTCACTTGCCCTTATGGAACTTTTGCCTACCGACGCATGCCTTTTGGCTTTTGTATGCTCCGGGGCAATTCCAAAGGTTCATGATGGCCATTTTCAGCATGATGAGGAAACAATGAAGGTCTTCATGGATGATTTCTCGGTAGTCAGGGAATTCTTTCTATTCATGCTCTCCCTTTAGATCAAAATGCTCAAAAGGTGCGTAAGACACCCAATCTTGTTCTAAATTAGGGAGGAAGTGACATTTTATGGTCCAAGAGGGCCTCGTTCCTCGTCCATAAAAATTTCCTAAGTTCGGGATTAAGGGGGTAGAGCCAAGTTGATGTAATAGCAAAATTACCTCATCCCACAACCGTCAAAGGAGTTAGAAGTTTTTTAGGACATGCCAGATTTTACCGTAGGTTTATTCAAGGCTTCTCAAAAATTTCCTGACCAATGACCCACCTTCTAGAGAAAGAATTCCATTTGTCTTTTCCAAGGAATGCGTAGAGGCATTTAATGCCCTTAAGAAGAAATTGACCAAAGCACCGATTTTAGTTGCCCCGATTGGGACCTACCATTTGAGATTATGTGTTGAATTGCTAGTTGAGATTGGGTAGGTGCGGTCTTGGGGCAACGTAAGACCAAATATTTTCAACTGATACACTATGCGAGCAAGACTATAACCGACGCTCAAGATCATTATACTACTACGGAAAAAGAGCTTTTAGCCGTAGTATATGCTTTCGAGAAATTCCGGCCATATCTTGTCTTGTCAAAAACAATAGTGTATACGAACCACTCGGCTCTTAAGTATCTTCTCGCTAAACAAGATGCTAAATCGAGATTGCTTCTTTGGATTCTTCTACTCCAAGAATTTGATGTCATTATCCGTGATAAAAAAGGAGCGGAGAATCTAGCGGCCGACCACTTGTCTAGATTAGAGAACCCCCACCAAAGTGAGCTCGAGAAAAAGGAAATTACGAAAACATTTCCTCTCGAGACACTTGGTATGGTGACTTTTCGTGGTGATGCTAGTACCCCATGGTTTGCCGACTTTGCAAATTACCATGCGGGGAATTTTGTTGTGAAAGGGATGTCGTCCCAACAAAAGAAGAAATTTTTCAAAGACGTTAAACATTATTTTTGGGACGACCCCTACTTGTTTAAAGTGTGTGCGGATCAAGTGGAGCGGGTGTGTCTCGGGCCAAGAAGCTATTGACATCCTCAAAGCTTGCCATAGTGGACCCACCGGGGGACATTACGGTGCCAACTACACCGCCAAAAAGGTCTTTGATTCTGAGTTTTATTGGCCACTATTTACCGAGATGCCCATGACTTGGTCACCCGATGTGACACTTGTCAACGTCAAGGAAAAATTTCGCAACGTAATGAAATGCCACAAAATTCCATCCAAGTTTGTGAAATCTTTGACGTGTGGGGCATCGATTTCATAGGGCCGTTCCCGTCTTCACGAGGATACAAGTATATACTCGTGGCCGTCGATTACTTGTCGAAATGGGTTGAAGCAAAAGCGCTCCCCACCAACGATGCCCGAGTTGTTTTTGCAAATTTTTAAAATCTCTCTTTACTCGGTTTGGAACTCCCCGCGCTATCATTGGTGATCGCGGTACGCACTTTTTCAATGACCAATTCTCAAGGGTCCTGCTTAAGTACGGTGTCACTCACCGTCTTGCTACCGCGTATCACCCCCAAACAAGCGGACAAGTGGAAGTCTCCAACCATGGTTTGAAACGAATTCTTGAGAGGACCGTAGGTGAAAACCGTGCTTCGTGGTCCGATAAGTTGGATGACGCCTTGTGGGCCTTCCATACCGCATTCAAGACACCTATCGGGTGCACCCCTTACAAGTTAGTGTACGGAAAGGCTTGTCATCTACCCATCGAGCTCGAGCATAAGACCTATTGGGCCTTAAAACATTGCAATCATGACCTTGTTACCGTGGGCGATCACCGAAAAGTTCAAATGAATGAATTAAATGACTTCGTATAAAAAAAAAAAACAAGCCTATGAGAACTCTTTTGAATCTACAAAGAGAGAAGACAAAGAGGAACCATGACACCAAGACCCCCAAGAACCACATTTTCAACGTTGGTGATCGAGTCCTCCTCTTTAATTCTCTATTAAAGATTTTCTCGGGCAAGCTTAAGACCTGCTGGACTGGACCATTCACCGTTACGCAAGTATTTCCATATGGTACCGTCGAGTTATCTCAAACCGACGGGCCAAACTTCAAGGTGAATGGTCATCGACTTAAGCACTACTTTGGAGGGGACATACCATATATGGTTGTCCCGGATCTCCAAAATTTCCCCAAGGACCAATGAATTCGGGGACGGGTTAAGCTAAGTGACCTTAAATAAGCGCTTCGTGGGAGGCAACCCATGCTTATCCTTCTATCTATTACTATTTTCCAAATAAGTGTAACGTTGATGAGGTTTGCTCTTCCATTCTCGTAGTGGGCTTGTGTTTTTGTGAGATTGTCGCAGATTGTCCCGGATTTTTTGAAGCCTCTGTGCTCGCGGTTTTTGTCCTTCGTTCACTCGAGCTTCACATCCTCAGCTTCATTTTGGGAATCCAATATCCAAATCTTATCGACTAACGTTTATCTTTAAGCATACTTAATAAACGGATTTAGATTTACGTAGAGACCCTTCTTAAAACATTAAGGACAATGTTCAATTCTAGTATGGGGGGGTCTATCGATTTGATTATGCCTGCAGCCGTTGTTTTCACGTAATCCCGTTTTACCACCAAAATACCAAAAAAATGAAAAAATTTAAAAAAATTCCAAAAATAAAATAAGTGTTTTTGTCACAATGTTGACTTTCCTGCTTGGTAGAATAAGATTTTGACTCGATCGAGCATGTTGCGCTCTAGCTTGTCCTTTAACTTTTAGACTAAGCATTTACGGATCTTTTTATTAAAGATTTTAAATTTGCGAAGAACGAAAAATGATAGAGTTAATTATGAGTTAGATGTTAAACAAGGATTAGTTGGAAATCTTAAGAGCTCATAAGTGTAGTTTGTGGCTTTTTCTCCCATAAGCTCCTAAACCGGACTAATAATACGTGCTATTTTCGAAAATTAAACTTAAATCAACAAATTTTGATATTAAAGCTTTATTAATGTACTCGACAACATTAATTTATTTAGTCTTAGTTTAAATTTATACTTGAATTTTCTAAAAAGAAGTTTTCTCTATATCGTGGTAATATGTAAAAAAAAATGAGTAATAATTATAAACTGTGGGCTGATAAAAGTTTGTTGCATCTTGCCGGCTCACAACCGATGTTGCAGCCTTCTAAAAGGTCGAGGATTTCCTTTGTTAAAATATAATTATGATAAGTGTGATATATGTGATTTAATAAATATAGGGAAAATCTATTTTTCTTAAATTCAAATATGCTTTTGAACTAAGACTAATTCGTTTTAAGATTGTGGTTTTTCTAAATGAATTGTTTTATTAACGGGAAGCCTAAGAATTTTTGAAACCGAAGGTCCGTGAGTTCCGATACTATTCTCTGTGGGGTGTCAAAAGCCTAGTCACCTAAGCCGGTCTCGGCTGGGATGTGCCTAGAAGAAAGTCGCTACATGGAATGATCTCGCCTTCAAAATCATAATTTTTGGGTGGAACGTAAAGCATAGAAATATTGCAATTCTCTTAAAAAGGTTGATCCATGGTTGAAATTCGAAATAAGCACATTCACCTAAGATATAATAATTGTCGGGAGTGAAAAGTTTCACAAAGTTATAAATATGAGTAGTGTTAGCATCTTAACTTATATTTAACGGTGATTTCATTTTAAGCTTGGTTTGGGACAAGTGAAAAGCCGGGGACGATGAATTTATCCTTTTTGGGGCATTTTAGGATTGAAATGTGTCTTGTTCCATGACCCTTAAAGTTATGAAAATAACGAAAGTCAAACATGTTAGTTAGTTGCTTAAAAAGAAAAGTACAAAAAAATAAGAAAAATGAAAAGAACAAGAATATGTGTGGGAATAATATATTAAAAATGGTCAAAACGGGGCTTTTTAAAGCTATTTATTCTTTCATTCCCCTCGATGAACACTTAGCTACTTTTTGAGGTTATTAGTAGAGGGGGATTGAGATTTTTGGTTTTCTAAGTGTTTACTTATAACATTGCGTGAGGACAATAGTTTAGTATGGGGGATTTTGGTATGTGTTTAATTACACATACCCTTTGCTTATAAAAACAGACTTAAAAGACCAAAAACATAGCAAAAATACATTATATTTGTATGTTTTGCATTTATATTATGCAGGAAATGAATATCTGACAAAAGGACGAAAAATCAAGTCAACCAAAGTAAACCTTGACAAAGTCAAAGTCAAAGGCGGAGCCGTAAACAAAGAAATACTTAATGGGCCAACCCGCACCCATCTAATGGGTCGGGTCAGCCCATTAAGGTATTATATGAAGACTTAATAAGCCTTATACCTTTAAAAACCCAAAACCTTTACCCGGCCCAAACCATAAGGCCCAATTCCAATTAACTGCTGTTAACCTAATCCATTAACCCCTTGTTAACACCATTACACTTTAAGGACTATGGGTGTAACTACACAATACAATTTGAGGGGCTGAACTTGCTAATCTTCCTATTTCATTTACACCACAAAGGACCACTCGTGTAAAACAACCATACAAAATTAGGGACTAAACATGTCAATATCCCACAACCTTTTACCTGTTAACTTAGTCAAACAAAAAAACCCTTTCTCTCGCCAAACAACAAACCCTACTATTCATCATCCATGTCGTTTTCTTTTCCCTTCACCCTAAAAACATCACCATCTAACCTTAAACCCTACCCCATAACAATCCAATTGCTACCTTGGCAATCCTAAACAACACCATTGGCTGCAAGGAATCAAGGGTCAATATTTAAGAACTTGGGGACAAAGAAAGATTGATGGCTCAGATTGAGCTTTTAACTTCTCTCATAAAGAAAACACACCAGCTCTTTCTTCTCACAAAACAAGCACACATGAAGACCACAAGCTGTGAAGATTTTTACTATAAATATAGGCCATTGTAGTTCATTTTCTTTTGTCAAAAAATTTGTTTAGTCAAGTCTTGTGTAAACAAAATTTAGGCCATTTTAATACTGTCTTTTAAATTACTGTCATTTAAATTATTGCATTGTAATTTTTTAGTTAATGAAATTTCAAGTTTTCTTTAAATATTGTCCCTTACTTTAAATTGTCTTTTAAATACTATTGTTAAGCTCTTATATAAGCTTTTGAGTCATTAAAAGCTTATTTAAAAGCTTGTTTTCAATTCTGTCTTAAAAAACCAAAAAAATCAAAAAAATGAGATCCACTCCTCAAAGTACCTCAGCTGTTTGGATGATAAGCCAAAAAGGGATGGACTTATGGACTCTTATTAGCTTGTCTTTGACAAGCTAGAGCTTGTAGATCACTTTAATCACCCTGTTTTGAGCAAGGGTTTTATAAGTTTTACTTTTTCAATTTTTTGCTTATTCACTGTTTATGTGCTTATTTACTGTTACTTTCTGCTTAATCTTGCTTATTTATGTTATTTTATGCTTATTTATGCTTTTTGAGTGCCTACATGTCATTTAGTTAAGTTTTTATATGAAACTGTCTTATTTGCTTTAATTCTGCTTATTTCTCTTTGCTTAATTTAAAGTTCTTATTCCTGTGTTCTTTATGCTTTTTATTGCTTAATATTAACTGTTGCCAATTTGTTTTCATAATTCCTTGCTTAACTCTTTACAAATCAGGTTTAGAGTTGATTTTTGACACGTAAAAGGGTGTTTGGGATAAGAGTCCAAAAAGGGTCAAACTGTGTAAAAAAAGGTTTGGGTCACTTGGCTAACTTATACAAGCATTTTTAAGTCATTCTAATATGTTTTTCAAGGTTTTGATGCTTAATATCAAGTTTTAAAGTGTTTTGTGTAAATTGTCTAAATCTATGGTAATTCATTTCTTCAAAACTGGTTTTTCTTTGATCTTTGCTAAAAGTTGTTTTAAGGTTGTTTTTAGGTTTCTATTTGGTATAAAAATGCAGTAGGATTAGTGTAAGTAAAGAGTCATTTGTGCATCTTTGTTCAAGTAAAAATCTGTCAAGTCATTTTTTAGTTTTAAAAGTTTCTTTTTCATTCTCAAATTTAGGTTACTTAAAATTGTTTTTAGGATCTGAATTTAAGAGCATAAGCTCATTAGGTGTTAATCTCAATCTGTTTTAGCTTGTTTTACATTTTAGTCCTCTTTTACTTGTTTAAAATCAAGGCTGCAAAAGCCCTCTTTTTTCTCTTACAAAAACAAAAAAGGTGAAAAAGTGCATACTGTCTGAACTGCTGTTTTCATCTAGCTTTTTAGTGACTAATTTTAATTTCAAAATACTTTTTGAAAGTGGTTTTAGATAGCTTAGTGTTCAAGGTTTTCAGTGGTATAAGCTATATAGCCATAAGGATCCATTAGAGTGCTTAAAATTAAGCCCAAAAGTGCCATTGTGGGTTGTTTGGTTAGACAGTTTTGACCAACTTTGCTTATTTGAATTCTGAGCTTATTTGCTTATTGTAGCTGCTTTATTTAGGTTTAGTATTGCTATTTAGGTTAGCTTAAAGCCCTTTTAGCTTATTAGGTTTAGGTTAGAGCTAATTTTAGCTTTTTAGTTTAAAATTTTTTTAGTTAAAAAGCTTTTAAGTAATTCCGTCATTTTCAGCTTAGTTTAGCTTCTCTTATTTGCTTATTTATGTTCCTTAGTGCTATTTAGGAGTAGGAGTTAAGCTGTCATAAGCTCATTTGCTTTTTGTTAGCTTTTTTGGTTGTAGAAAAAGCTAAACAATTAGCTTTTTAAGACTTAGTTAAAAAATTCAATTCTGACACTTTTCCTTTTGATTATTATCTGACTTATTCTCAAGTTTTGTAAAAAGTCTTTTTTTAAAGTTTATCCATTTTGCTTAGAAAAAGAAAAAAAAATGTTTTCATAAAAAAGAGGTCACAGGGGTCGAACCTGTGACCTCCCCTACACAAGCCAACATATTTTACACACACTCTCACTACCACAGCACCAGTAGGGCTATCTGGTTTTCGTTTGCCAAATTTAATATTTAACCCTCTTTTAGCCTTTTAAGCTTATAGCCACGTTTTGCTTATTTCTAGCTTATTCGATAATCCAATTTTCCAACATTTATTTTTCTTAGATTTAGCTCACTTCAAAGTACTTTTCACATTTTTCTTAGATTTTTCCAAGTTTGTTTAGTATTTTTAATTAATTTTTCTTATTAAAACCGTTTTTAATTCATATTAAATAAAAAATATATATATATAATTCTTTTTTTAAAATTTTCTTTTTTCATTTAGGACTTAGGAAAATTAAATTTGCATTCGTAGGGTTAAATTTTTAGAATTTCGATTTTTAAAGAACGAGATTTAATCCCATTATCGTTTTTAGGTTTTAAGCTTTAGTTGCTTTCGTTTTTAGGTTTCTTTACTTTTCTTTGCTTATTATCAGTAGAATTAGAATCCAAACCCAAAAACTTTAAAATCATTCAAAAACGCGATCACGAACTTAATCCCGATTCTCAATTCACACCTCGACGGGAAACGACCCGGGAGATTTTAGATTTTGCTTTGGTCAAAAGTAATTTCTTTGAATCTTTTGGAATACGTATACTATATATTATAATTACCCCTAAAAAGGTGGTTATCAAATTCCTCCTTTGTCTTTTAAGTCCTTCATCTTTCATATGTTTTGTCTTATCAACTCAAATATAATTCCCAACATGTGTCTAACAATTTGCCTTAGGACCTCCTTTTATGGCAACCCCTTAACCACCATTCTCGTCACAAGGAAGAAAGCATCAAAGAACCAATGGCTATGATTATAACTTGGAGACCAAGCAAATTTGATGGCTCAGATGGATCTCTTGGGACTTTACCTCACACAAAAACACACCTCTTGTTTCTCTCCACAGAAGAAACACAAGAAGAAGACCCAAAGACCATAGTTTTCTTCTAAAAAACGAATCATTTTAACTGCCTTCAAAGGCAATCTAGTTCTATTTAGTTTTTGAGGTTTTCCAGCTATATTAATCTTTTTACTTAATTACTGTTTTTAAAGCTTTGTACGCGTTTTTTTTTTAAAGCTTTGTACTGTTTTATTAAGTTTAATGAAATCCAAGTTTTTATGTTAAAACTTTTTTTAAGTTAATGCTTTTATGTTTTAAATACGTTTGATAAGCTCACAAAAGCTTTTTTTATCTCATACTTAAGCTGTTAACTCAAGCACTATAAGTTTTTCAATAACTTATAGTGTTTAAGTCATTTACCAAAAATCACTCAAAAAAAGCTAAAAGTGGATGATAAGCCAAACCTGGATGGGCTTATGGGTTTCACTAGCTTGTCTTTGACAAGCTAGAGCTTGTAGATCAGCTTATTGTAAGCTTATTTGCCCTATTTTGAGCAAGGGCTTTGTAAGTTCTCTATTTTCAATACTTTGGCTCAAAAATGCTTATAGCTATTTATAGTGCTTATTGCTGATATTTCTGCTTATTCATGCTTATTATATGCTTATTATTGTCTTAGATTACCCTTTATTGCTTATTGGTAGTTTAAAATTCATTGGTTTAAGTTTTTATAAAAATCTGTCATAAATCTAAATAAAGTAGCATTAGTTTATAGCTTATTTAAAAGTGGTATTTGATCATTAAAAGTTGCTTATTAGACTTGTTATAAGCTATGTAACATATGGTATCTTGAATTAAAGCTTAAACTCAAAGTTTTATAAGCATAAAATGGGTTAGAGTTTCTTAAAGGGGTGTTTGGCACTAGCAGTCCCAACCTAGTTAGGACTCCTAAAGGGCTTACAAACCTTTGGGTCAAGTTTGATTTCCATTTTGTAGGTTATAAGATTAAGGTCTTAAGTTTTTACAAAGCTAAAGCTGTTTGTGAAAAGGTTTTGAGTTGATTTTGAGAAACTGTGACCATAAGTCACAGTTTTGAGGCTTATAAGCATTGGACTTTGTTTGCTTCTTGTTGGTTCTCTAAAAGTATTTGTTTAAGTCTCAAAATGGTTTAGATAAGTAGTTTGTCAAGCCTGCATTTGTGCTTTGAAGTTTTAAGTGAAAAAAAGGTCAAGTATATCAGCATAACTATAGAGTAAAAAAATCACTTTTTCAATTCAAAATTGAAGTAGGTAATCTTTAGTTTTAAGCTTTAAAAATTGATGCACAACTAGATTTTAGGGTAAATTAAGTCTGTTTTAGCTTAAATAATAGTTTAGAGCTTATTTACTAGCTTAAAATTAGGCATGCATTTAGTTTTTTGTCTTTTCAAAAATTTGAAAAATAACTCAGCTCATACTGAGTAAACAACCCTTTTCATTTAGCTTTTAAACAGCTTATTTGATTTTCAAAATATTTTATGATTGATGATTTAGATAGCTTATTGTATAAGCTTGTCAGTGCTTTAAGTCTCTAAGCCATAAGGATCTATTCACTAGCTTAAAAATAAGATAGAAAGTGCCCCCTTTGGCTTTTTGTTTAACAGTTTTGGGCAATATTGCTATTTGCTTTTCTAAGCTTATTAGCATTTTTAGTTTAAAATTTTAAGTTTAAAAGCCCTTTAAGTGATTCTGTCATTTTAGCTTAGTTTTTGCTCATCTTGTTAGCTTATTTTTGATTCTTATTGCTTATTTAGTTTAGCTTTAAGTTTGTTTCCGCTTATTTGTTTTTTCTCTTTGCTCATTGTGCCTAAAAATGCAAACAATTTAGCCCTTTTTGCCCTTAGCTTAAAAACCAAAACTGTTGCTTTTAAGTGCTTATTTCTAGCTTATTATAAGTTTTTATAAAAAGTCATTTTTTAAAAAATTACTTATTTTTAAGTTATAAAACGTTTTCAAAAAATAAAATTTTCAAAAAATAAAAAAACAAGGGAAATTTGAAAGTCAAGGGTGAGCAAGGCTTGAACCCTGAACCTCAACCAACCTCAACCCCATTTTTAACACACCACACACAACCACTCTGCCCTTGGGTTTTTTCTCGTTATGGATTGCAAGATTTATTACTTAGCACCTTTTTAGCCCATTTAAGCTATAAGCCCTTTTCGGCTTATTAACAGCTTATTTAGATAAGCTGTTTGACCCGTTCTATTTTTCCTAGGTTTAGCTTACTCTTAAGTACTTTTTTTGATTTTTTTTTCAGATTTATATAACCTAGTTTAATATTTTTAATATTTAATTTAGATAAAAATTGTTTTTAATTCATAATAAATAAAATAAAAGTCAAAAAAATATAATTCTTTTTTAAAAAAAATTTATTTTATCATTTAGGATTATTAAAAATTAAATTTGCATTTGTAGGGTAAAATTTGATAGTTTAGGTTTTAGGTCGTGTTTTTACGTTCCCATTAACGTTTTTAATTTCATAATTGCTTCCGTTTTAAGTTAGCTTGCCTTTTAATTGTTTTTTCCCGTAGAATTAGAAAACCAAACCAAATTTGTGATTATTCAAGCATTGTTTCACAAACCGAATCTCAATTCTCAATTCATACCTCGTCGGAAACAAAACGACACGGGAAGGTTTTTTTGGATTTACTTTGGATAAAAGTAATAATCCTTTTAAAAAAAAGCCTCTTGGAATACTTACTCTCTCTATTTTATTGATATTATCTTATTATATATTTATATTATATATATTTATATATACTAAAGGATTGTAATCACATAGCAAAGTATAGTTTTGAAATACCATTACAAGCACGAAGAAGCAACAACTCACATTGAGGATCATTAATCTTAGAGATCGCATCCATAAGCTTAATAGTTTGGGCCACTCTCTTCATCACAAGCTCACTACTAGATTCGATATCCACACTTATGGGCCCACCAAGTAATTTAACATCATGCGAGGGCCGAGAAATATTAGGCGGGGAGATACCTGCCAGCCTGCTTCTAGGGTCTTCCTTTAGCCAAAACACCTCGGTTTTATCAATGTTGAGATGTAAGCCACAACAAGGACCATCCTCCATAATCAACTCTAAAACCTTCCTCACAACCAAAGTGTCACCAACAATAGTGCCATCATCTACATACTAAGCCTACAGAGGAAGGCTAAAAGAGTCTCTAATCTTACATATCAAGAGATGTAACACTAAGGCAAAAAAGTATAGGGCCAAGAGGATCACCCTAATGCACCCCTTGACATGACCATAATGTGTCCCCCCTTAATACAATCTAGCTGGGTTGGAGTAATAGAATTCCACCCAACGCGAGATAGCTGGACAATGTAGACAAACTTCTTGTAACATAACCTCTTTATCTACCAAGTTGAAAGAATTTTTAAAATCTACCAAAAACATCGAAAGACTAACTTCACCTCTACGATCCTCAATTAAATGATTCACAACATGAAGTATAGCCTCACTTCATCCCGACACCCCAACACCAAATTAAAGATCATCTAAATAACGATCCAAGGAATGACTAATCATAACAATACTAACCTTAGAAACCAGACGCCTCCAAATAGTACCCACATCTATAGGGCGAATACCACCACCCGGCTTAACCAGTGGTGTGATAGGAGCACTATCAATATACTCACCTAGCAGCTTGGGACATTTCCCATCAAGAAATAGATTCATCGCTTGGGTAATAGAGGAGACTAACTTATCAGAAATAGCAACAACAACTACACTCAAGCAATCCATAAGGTGTTGAGCACGTAACCCATCCTATCCACAAGACGTGCCTCGAGGAAAACTCTTAATCATGTCTAAACTATAGCTGGAGATGCAATAAGGTGATGACTATCAATAGGTAAATGTAGCAAGGATGGAGCAGGCTTGAAAGGGTGCTTAGTCTTTAAGTCCTCAAGAGTAGCATGATTATAAGGAGCAACACATGAAGAGGAAAGAACTCTAACTGCTGCAGTATAATGACTATCACAAATCTTCCTCATACACTGCTTGATATTACGCTCACCTAAATCAAGATCTTCCTCATCAACAGGTGACAAAGAAGGGGAAGATTCAGCCAAAGTCTTCCCCACAAGCTGCAAACTACCACCTGGCATACTCCAAGATCAAATGGCATTAAAGATACTCTCTTCCTAGTGTTTCCGCTTAATAGCTGATTTACACTCAATATAACTCCGCGAAAAAAAGGTTTTAAGGATACAAAGGGGCAATACCAGAAAACTAACCCAACAAAAGATGTTATCAGGCATACAAATCACCTTATCAAGAGCTCCTTTCAAGACCCGAGAAAACCTCAAATGACACTTAGGAGGGATGAATTTGACAGTGTGCAACCCTTTTAAAAGCAAACTATTAAGAAGAGACAAAGTAAAACCACCATGTTGGTGTTGCCCCAAATCGTTAACATGTTCAAGCTGCTCTGAAGAAGAAGGAACATGTGGTTTGGTTATGTCATAGAGCAAAAACCTAACAACACCATCACCACAATCAGGGACTGACACAAAATTAGAACCATTGTCGTGACGACACTTAGAACGAAGAGTGCGTTTTAAAACAAACCCCACATAACCAAATGCCCATACGTTTAAACCTTACCTCTGCATCCTCAAAAACTGCAAGATTAGTGGATAAATATTGTTTCATGATAGCTTGCGCATCACCACTACAATGACGATCATGAAGGTATGTGATCAATGAAGTTTTGGTAAGCCCGTTTCCACCCCCATCTTGACAATTATTAAGACCGTAATGAAATCGAACAATTGTCATATCAAGCCACACAATACCACCACGAAAGCAACATTGTTATGATGAAAGGACAAGAACAATAAAAAAGAACACAATACTTATTATCGAAACCCTTAAAAAATAACCTATGAATGGGATATTCTAACGTGAATCCCACAATGATTCAACTTATATTTTTGAATTAATATTGTAGGGATGTAGAGCCCGCCAATTAAATGAATCCCTTTTGAAAGACGGTCATGGTGATCATAATTTGCCGTAATTGCCCACACTACCCTTCTTATTATTTGCAAAACTAACTGACCAATTTAACGAGAATTCTTACCAATTCATGAATACCAATTCGCCTCTGACATCGTGGCTCGGTTCACTTCTAGTGACACCGTTGCTAACCCGAGAGGTGATATGAAAGCCATCACCACCCGAAGTAGAGTTTCTTATAATGGGCCTCAAGTTCCACCTCCGCCTTTTTCTCTTCCTAAGGTGGTGGAACACGAACCCGAGGTGACAAAGATACGGTGCACTCCAAGCACTGAAAACTCCACCAGCCCGGAGGTCCATACCCAAAATTGATAGCCCGTTGTTGCTCTAAAGACTAAACCGACCATACCTTATCCTTCAAGGATTAACAAGGAGAAACTCCCTGAAAAAGACGATCTTTTAGCTTTGAAATTTATGGAAATGTTTAGGAATCTCCACTTCGAGCTAAAGCTTCGCGGATGCTCTCCTACACATGCCCAAGTTTGCACCAATGTTTAGAAAGCTTCTCAATAACAAAGATAAGATAATTGACTTAATCAAAAACCGGTGAATGAGAATTGCTCGGCGGTTATCCTCAAAAAGTTTCCCAAAAAATTTGAAGACCCCGGTAGATTTCTCATACCGTGTGATTTTTCGGAGATGGATGAATGCTTAGCCTTGGCCGATCTCGGTGCAAGCATCAACCTAATGCCTCTTTCAGTATGGGAAAAGTTAAATCTCCCTTATTTAACCAAGACCCAAATGATACTTGAACTTGCCGACCGAACGATTTCTACGCCAACCAGCATCGCCGAGGATGTTTTCGTAAAAGTTGGAACATTTCTCTTTCCGACCGACTTTGTAGTCGTTGATTATATTGCGGATCCTCGGGTTCTTTTGATTCTCGAAAGACCTTTCTTGAGGACGACACGAGCTTTGATTGATGTTCACGGTGAACAAATGACCCTTCGACATGATGACCAATCCATAACATTCAAAGTTGGTGATACTAAGACATTCGCCTACAATATCATTGAATCGGTTAACCGAGTCGATTTTATTGATGTAGCTTATGAGGAGTATGCTCAAGAAGTACTTAGATTTTTTGATATTTCCAGGAGTGGCAATCCCTCCCCAACTTTGGAACCAATCCTTTCTACTTCTCCCACCTCTCTCACTCCTTTTTAAGGGAGGTTACTTCATTTTGGAAGAATCGACGCTTGTCCTTACTAAGCGAATCAATTCCACCGGAATGATGATGCCCGACTTCTAATCCAAAAGAAGACCTTCTCACCCTTGAAAAGATTGCTTATTTCTGACCTGAAACTTCAACCCTCAGAAGAACAAAAATTTGAGGAACTTAAGACAGTTGAACCTTCTAGTGATGAACTCCCTGGTCTTGAGCTAAAAGACTTACCTCCTCATCTTGAGTACGCGTTTTTGGAGCGTACCGATAAATTACTCATCATAATCGCTAAAGACTTAAAAGATGAGGACAAGTCCGCTCTTCTTAAAGTTCTTAGATCACATAAGCGTGCCATAGCTTGGAAGATGTCGGATATTAAGGGAATAGATCCAAAGTTTAGTACTCATAAGATTTTGATAGAAGATAATGTTAAACCCACGGTGCAACATCAAAGACGGGTTAACCCAAAAATTCACGAGGTTATCAAGAAAGAAGTTATCTAACTTCTTGAAGCCGGATTAATTTATCCCATCTCTGATAGCCCAAGGGTTAGCCCCATCCATTGTGTGCCCAAGAAATGTGGTATAACCGTAATTGAAAATGATGACAATGAATTGATACCTACTTGATTGATTACGGGATGATGTGTATGCATTGACTACCAAAAGTTAAATGATGCCACCCGTAAAGATCATTTTCCATTACCGTTTATGGACCAAATGCTAGAGAGACTCGTGGGAAACGAATACTATTGTTTACTAGATGGTTTCTCGGGTTACTTTCAAATACCAGTTGACCCGAAGGACCAAGAGAAGACCTCCTTCACTTACCCTTACAGAACTTTTGCCTACCGACGCATGCCTTTTGGCTTATGTAATTCTTCGGGCATGTTCCAAAGGTGCATGATGGCCATTTTCCACGACATGATCGAGGAAACAATGGAGGTCTTCATGGATGATTCTCGTCTTCGAGGATTCCTTCTCTTCATGCCTCTCTTATTTAGACAAAATGCTCAAAAGGTGCAAAGACACCAATCTTGTCTTGATTTGGGAGAAGTGCCATTTTATGGTCAAAGAGGGCATCGTCCTCGGCCATAAAATTTCTAAGTTTGGGATTGAGGTCGATAAAGCCAAAGTTGATGTAATAGCAAAACTACCTCATCCCACAACCGTCAAAGGAATTATAAGTTTTAGTGACATGCCGATTGTACACGTAGGTTTTATTAAGACTTCTAAAAAATCTCCCGACCAATGACCCACCTTCTAGAGAAAGAAACCCCATTTGTCTTTTCCAAGGAATGTGTAGAGGTATTTAATGCCCTTAAGAAGAAATTGACCAAAGCACCGATTTTTAGTTGCCCCCGATTGGGACTTACCACTTGAGATTATGTGTGATGCTAATGAATTTACGGTTGGTGCGGTCTTGGGGCAACGTAAGACCAAACATTTTTTACCGATTCACTATGCAAGCAAGACTATGACCGACGCTCAAGCTCATTATACTACAACGGAAAAAGAGCTTTTAGCCGTAGTGTATGCTTTCGAGAAATTCTGGCCATATCTTGTCTTGTCGAAAAGCATAGTGTATACGTACCACTCGGCTCTTAAGTATCTTCTCGCTAAGCAAGATGCTAAACCAAGATTGCTTTGTTGGATTCTCCTACTCCAAGAATTTGATGTCATTATCCGTGATAAAAAAAGGAGCGAAGAATCTAGCGGCCGACCACTTGTCTAGCTTAGAGAACCCCTACCAAAGTGAGCTCGAGAAAAAGGAAATTACATAAACATTTCCTCTCGAGACACTTGGTATGGTGACTTTTCGTGGTGATGATAGTACCCCATAGTTTGCCGACTTTGCAAATTACTATGCGGGGAATTTTGTTGTGAAAGGGATGTCGTCTCAACAAAAGAAGAAATTTTTCAAAGATGTTAAGCATTGCTTTTGGGACGACCCCTATTTGTTCAAGATTTGTGCGGATCAAGTGATTCGACGGTGTGTTTTTGGCCAAGAAGCCTATGATATCCTCATGGCTTGCCATAATGGACCCATCGGGGGACATCATGGTGCCAACTACAACGCTAAAAAAGTCTTTGATTCGGGATTTTATTGGCCGACTATTTAACGAGATGCCCATGACTTGGTCACATAATGTGACGCTTGTCAACGTCAAGGAAAAATCTCACAAAGGGATGAAATACCACAAAATGCAATCCAAGTTTGTGAGATCTTTGACGTGTGGGGCATCGATTTTATAGGACCGTTCCCCCCCGTCTTCACGAGGGAACAAGTATATACTCGTGGCCGTCAATTATTTGTCATAAATGGTTGAAGAAAAAGCCTCCCCACCAATGAACGCCGCGAGTTGTTGCAATGTTCTTAAAATCTCCTTCGCCTAATTTGGGAACCCCTCATCTATCAATAGTGATCGCGGTGACCCATTTTAGCAATGACTAATTTGCAAGCTCATGCTTAAATACGTAGTTTAACACACCGTCTCTCCACCGGCGTATCACCACAAAACAAGTGGGCAAGTTGAGGTTTTCAAAATCAGTGGTTTAAACGAATTCTTAAGAGGACTTATGTGAAAACCCGTGCCTTCGTAGTCAAGATAAGTTAGATGACGCCTTGTGGGCCTTCCGTACAGCATTCAAGACACCCATTGGGTGCACCTGGCTTAAAGTTGAGTGAACGTGAAAGCTGTCCATCTACCTATCGAGCTGAGCACAAGGCCTACTGGGCCTTTAAAACATTGCAATTATGACCTCGTTACCGCGTGCAATCACCATGAAAGTTTCAAAGAATGAAATTAAATGAACATCGAGATCAAGCCTATGAAGAAAGTCTTGATCTACAAAGAGAAGACAAAGAGGATCCATGACTCCAAGATCAAGAACCGCGTTTTCAACGTTGTTGATCGAGTCCTCCTCTTTAATTCTAGATTAAAGATTTTCTCAGGCAAGCTTAAGACCCGCTGGACTGGGCCATTCACCGTTACCCAAGAATTTCCATATGGCACCATCAAGTTATCTCAAACCGACGGGCCAAACTTCAAGGTGAATGGTCATAGACTTAAACACTACTTTGGAGGGGACATACCACATATGGTTATCCCAGATCTCCAAACTTTCCCCAAGGACCAATGAATTCGGGGACGGGCCAAGCTAAGTGACATTAAACAAGCGCTTCGTGGGAGGCAACCCATGCTTATCCTTTTATCCTCTTTCTATTTTCTAATAAGTGTAACGTGAGGATGTGTGCCTCTTCCATTATTGTATACTTGTGTTTTTGTGATGATTGTCTAGGATTGTCCCGGATTTTTGAAGCCTCTCATGCTCGCGGTTTTTGTCCTTCGTTCACTCGAGCTTCACATCCTTAGCTTCATTTTGGGAATCGAATATCCAAATCTTATCGACTAACGTTTATCTTTAAGCATACTTAATAAACGGCTTTAGATTTATGTAGAGACCCTTCTTAAAACATTGAGGACAATGTTTAGTTCTAGTATGAGGGGGGGATCTATCGATTTGATTGTGCCTGCAGCCGTTGTTTTCACGTAATCCCGTTTTTACCACCAAAAATACCAAAAAAATGAAAAAATTTAAAAATTTTCAAAAACAAAATAAGTGTTTTGTCACAATTTTGACTTTCCTGCTGGGTAGAATAAGAATAAATTTTGACTCAATCGAGCGTATTGAGCTCTAGCTTGTCCCTTAACTTTTAGACAAAGCATTCGCGGATCTTTTTATTAAAGATTTTAAATTTGCGAAGAACGAAAAATGATAGAGTTAATTATGAGTTAGATGCTAAACAAGGATTAGTTGGAAATCTTAAGAGCTCATAAGTGTAGTTTATGGCTTTTCTCTCCCATAAGCTTCTAACCGGACTAATAATACGTGCTATTTTCAAAAATTAAACTTAAATCACTAAATTTTGATATTAAAGCTTTATTAATGTAGTCGATAACATTAATTTATTTAGTCTTAGTTCAAATTTATACTTGAATTTTCTAAAAAGAAGTTTTCTCTATATCGAGGTTTTATGTTTAAGTGTTTATGAAAAAAATGAGTAATAATTATAAACTGTGGGCTGATAAAAGTTTGCTACATCTTGCTGGCTCACAACCGATGTTGCAGCCTTTTAAAAGGTCGAGGATTTCCTTTGTTAAAAATATAATTATGATAAGTGTGATATATGTGATTTAATAAATAGGGAAAATCTCTTTTTCTTAAATTCAAATATGCTTTTGAACTAAGACTAATTCGTTTTAAGATTGTGGTTTTTCTAAAATGAATTGTTTTATTAATGGGAAGCCTAAGAATTTTTGAAACCAAAGGTCCGTGAGTTCCGATACTATTCTCTGTGGGGTGTTAAAAGTGTGAGTCCCAAACTGAATAGATCTTTGCAGCCTACTAATGGGTGATAGCCAACTTGTATAAATACAGATTGACTATATAGAAACACTGACTATGAATACTATGTGCTAATGCGGAATCTTAACACAAGTACTAAGAAGAACAATGAAAAACTAAATAATGATTTCTATTAATCTGCTTTGAGTGATTACAGATTACTAACTATGCGATATGATTGTATGAGATATATATTGAACTCGTGTCTCTAACTATGCCATGAGGGATCCTTTTATAAACCAAGGATAAACCCTAACAGGCTTACAAAACGCGTAAAAGATAATACATATCTTTTCCTAGAATATCTCATACATATCTCTTAAGCGGTACTAACTAATTTCTACTAACAGTACTAACTATTTGATCAGTACTTAACACTTTGTACTGTCAGTACTAATTATAACTATCGGTACTAACTATTATTACTAACGGTACTAAGTTAGGAAAACATAATTCCCAACAATCCTCCCTTAAACATGAATGTTGAACTATTTTAACTTCATGTTTCTTTAGGTTTATCTTCTTAATATCATAGAGGATGTATCCAAACACTTTAACATATCTTGATCTTTAAACACTATCCATCTTCAGCAGCAACTTTGTCTTCTCAGCAACAATGTGTAGTGGGATAGGTAGTAAAGGAGAGGAGGGATGAGAGGAGTTGAAGAGGGTAGAATTAAGAGAAAAAGGCGGGGGTGGAAGCATGTGAAAGGTAAGAGCAACATCTCTTCATAAACAATCCAACTAAGTGCTTTGTAGTTTTGTCAAACTACAGGCCCATAAACAGGATTTTATGTTCCTTTACCAGTAACTTTGCTCTGGATAGATAACCGTTATTCATAAATATGGTGAGTAATTACCATACAGTTTTTAATAAACCGTCAACCATCAACGGAATTATTTGTCATAACCAAATACCCTAAAAAAAAAAAAAATTGTTTTTGCTTAAGGACTAGCCAATGCTTCATTGCCATAACATGGTGCATTGATAAACCATATAGTATTTAGCAAACTATCACTACAACAGATTGAGTAGTCTTACCAAGAACTTTTGATCTTTGGACTAGCCAACTCTTCACCAATGAAGCAAAGGTGAGTTTGAAAACACCTAACAATTTTTGGTAAATTGTCAACCATTAAACGGATTTAGAGAAGTCCTTTACTAAAAGCCTTTTGCTTATGGACCTAGCCAGTTCTTATGCCTTATTAAGCATGTTGAACTGATTGAGCCATTTGTATGTATGTTGTTACCCTACACTCAAACCCTTCTCAATTCCATTCACAACATCATTCTTCATCTATCTGTTGCTTAATAAATCTTATCAAATCAAGAGCAACAGAACTTTCTCTTTTAACTTCCAAACCAAGATCAAGCATCCTTTGCAATAAATCTTTTGAGAGAGGATATCTTCTTTCAACCAATATATGAAAACAATCCATCCTCAAAATTCCAATATTCAGACTCTACAAGATTCATATGGAAAAATATAATGAGGGGTAAAAGGGGGGGAACAACCTCCATGTGACAATCTTCCAATCTTGTTGACCACTCCAGAAGTCACTTTGTTTATTTCCTTCTGTTGAGGATTCCATCATAATCTTCAAGTCTCCCCAAAGAATCAATGCAAATCCATCTAATGTAACTTCTGAGTACTGCTCCCTCATCAAGTCATACAAATGAAATAGATCTTGCCTATCAAAAATATGAAGTACCTCCATGAGATAGTTGAATGCCCTGAAATTCCCATTGGCTCTGTAGATAACAAGATAATCTCCATCTGGTGATGATACCTTGTTCAATCTAGCAATAACTGATTTCTTCTCCATTATCTCACTATCTAAGATACTCTTAAATGTAACAATCTTCAGGCATTTTTTATGTTCATCATCACTGTCAACATCCGATTGAGATCTTTTCTTTTTCCTTGCAATCATTTTGATATGACCACCCTTTCTTTTCTTAGTTCCTTCTTCTTCTTTATCCTCTTCTTTGACACTTTCATTCTTAGAAGAATCAATCCCTTTTTCATTCATCTCTTTGATCAGTCTTTCATCTTCAACAGACCCAATAGAAATGAAATCTTCATCTAACCATTTAATCTTTTCATACAGAGCTTGTATTCCTCAAACTTCTTGGTTTTCAAATCAGAATGCTTGAAGTTTCCTACATGCTTCAAGTAGGTCATCATTTGATTTCTCAGTTGATTCTTTGTAGGTGGTCTGTTCCTGATAGCTTCTGATCTTTGTTGAGCAAGGAATTTTCTTTGAGCAGCAATTGTGTCATGAAGGAATTTTGCTCTTTCTTCTATTGTAAATTGCTCTCTTTCTTCTTCTTGAAGCTTCTCAGCAAGAAGTCTATCAGCCTCAATTCTTGCCTTTATGTCATCATAATTTCTTATGAGAGCTTCATTGGTAGCTTTTTCTTCAGCTAATCTGTTTCTTTCTTCTTCACCTTCCCACTCTTCTTGTATTTTCCTAGCCATTTCTTCATCACTTGCAAGCTGTTTAAACTTCTTCTCAGCTTCAGGAATACCATCAGATTCACTTTCAGTTTCATCCTCCTCTTCTATTTTCTTCTTTCCTTTGTCTTTTGGATCAATTTTTGGAAGAGGCTTTAATGTCAGAAGTGATCTTGTGGAAGTAGGCCTAGGTCTGTCAGTTTCTTCAATATCCTTCAACTCTACACCTTTCTCCTTCTCTCTTGAAACTGCTTTGGCTTGACTCATGTTGAGAAGAACCTTAGCTATTGTTTCATCATCTCCAAATATTGTAGAAGTAGGTGGTGGTTGAGTAGTTTGAGTAACACTTCCTTCTTCAGTATGATCATCAGTACCTTTCCTTTGCTCATCAGTACCTTCAATTTGCTCAGCGGTACTATCTTTCTGCCTGTCGGTACTAACTTTGGATCCGTCAGTACTAACTATTGGTCTGTCAGTACTAACTTTCTCCTTGTCAGTACTAACTTTCTCCTTGTCAGTACTAAGTACATCTTCAGTACTAAGTACATCTTCATCATACTCCTTCTCTTCACCCACTATATCTCTTGTCCTCCCCACATCTTGAGCATTCTCAGTTTCCATATAATCAAGTGTATCTTCAGGAATCTTATCAAATAGAGGATCTCTATGGACTGAAGGTTCACCTTTAGCAAACTTCCTCCCCTGTTTGGATACAGACTCTTTGTGCACCCATTGTTTCTTTGAGGATCTCTTTCTTGCCAATCTTTGCTTCAAGGAGACACTTTGCATCCATGCTCTGTGGTGTTTGATGACAGGTTTAGCTTGCTTCTTGAGCTTTTTGATCTGAGCCTTCAAGTGTTGTATTTCTTTGGCTTGATCTGAAACCTGTGCACATAAAGAGAGACAAAGATCATAGACACTTTGGAGTGTCATTTCACCCTCATTCCCTGAAAGGGATTTATCACTGGATGAATGACCTCCAAGATTCCCACCAGAACTTTCTGGAATAGAATCAGGAATGATAGTAGAAGGTGAAGGTCTAGGGGATGGGTCAGTCTGTGGCTCAATAGGTACTTCACTAGTGTGAGCAGGAGATGAGTCAGTCTGTGGCTCAATAGGTACTTTACTAGTGTGAGCAGGAGAGGGTGTAGGTTGTGCTTCAGATGGTCTTTCTAAAGGAGCACCCTCATCCTCAGTTGGTTGTACCAACATAGAAGCAAATAAAGGGGTGACTTTCCCTGAGAAATGTTTACCCTTTTTAACCATGAAAGAAAAGACTTTACTAGTTAAAGTATTTACAGGAAAATGATCTAAAGGTACAGGTACATTAGCTAGTTGTTTATCTAAAAAGATAGAAATAAAACGTGGGTACATGACAAACTTCTTCTTAGCATCTAAATGTCTAAGCATACCATCAAAAATTAATTTAGAAAAATTATACTTCTGATTAGATGTTAAACAAATGACAGCAGTGGCAATATTTGTAGGAATTTGATCCCAAGAGGTGCTTTTTGAACTAAGACAATGATTCATTGTATGAAATAAAAACCTCCATTGGGGTGAAAACAAAGCTTTGTTAAATGTTAACACTGTTAAATCCCCTTCATACCCCATAAGCTGTATAGCATCAAATATAGCCTGATTGGGTAATGAGTCTATCCCATTAGCATCATCAAAAAGAAGATCACTTCTTATTGATGCCTCAGAGATAGACACAGGCTTGCCAGCTACTTTGGCAGTAATGTGCCTAACATTGTTGATCATTTTGGACTTAGCAGACGTCCAAAACTGTTCAACAAATGTAGTAGAAACAACTGGACTTACAGTGAGAGCATGATGAATGGAACTTCGCGTAAGAAAATCAATGATCTCGTGAAACTCTGCATTCCCTTCAGACTTCTCCAGATACGCGACCATATTGTGCTTAGGACATGAATCAAGAACAGCCATTGTAGTCGAAAGAGTGATCGTCGTTAAGAGAGATATTAGGGCTTGTATATATGAAAGTATTTGAGAGAGATTGCGTAAGGAACTGTGCAATTGAGATGGGTTTATATAGGTTTAGGAGACCTAATTTCAAGGAAACCATTTCAATTTACACTTTGTACCCTTGGCGGTATTTTTCTTCAACGTCTCTATAGCTGTACAAACTTTTCCTAGCGGTACCAACTTTGCACTGTCGGTACTAACTGTGTCCAACCAAAGAATGAACAATGTAGGTAACAGGAGTGCTTTAGTACCATCAATAACTCTTCTCAAGGACTCTCTAAATCCTATCAAACCTTTGGAAATGCATCACCTATGGTTAACATGTTTCTTCACACTTAACACTGCATACAAACTATACAACACATCATATTGCCTCCCTTTAACCAATGCAGCTTATGGATTTATCATCCCAATAGAAACAACCAAGAACTGGAACCTTTACCAGTGATGTAACCTTTACTACCTCCAAAAGCAACAGGGCCACCATTAAAGTCTTGAAATTCAGCAAGGTAGGCCTTGTTTCCAGTCATGTGCCTGGAACATCCACTATCAACAATTCCTTTATTCTTTAAAGCTCTATGTGGATAGTCCTTGTTTTATGTTGTTGCGTGAATCTGGTTTATAATAACTTCTTTCTGCCTTTTTGCCGAGTTTTTTAGGTCCCTTTTGATGCAGGCCCAAGTATTAAAGAACGGGCTATTTTATTTCTGGAAGCCCAAGATCGTGTGAAGAAATGCCCTTTTTTTAAAAGGTCATAACTTGGGCTCAGATGAT
>BQNB010076989.1:2728-30979 GCA_026074375.1 Tanacetum coccineum
CCCTAAGTCTTAGAATGTTGCAAGAATAGTCCCTAGAGTTTTTGTATTTCGAAAAGTGACATTTCAAACCTTTAGGTTTCGGAAATTACAGTTTTAGTCCCCGACTTTGTAAAGATTCCATTTTAACTCCGAATCAATCCCAACAAGTGGCGTTTTCTTTGTTAAGCTCGTTTAAGTTTACAAAAAGTGTTTCGGTGGAACAATAAGCTCATCGAGCTTATTTTGGCTTAACGGGCCTTATTGGGCCCGTTAAGGTCCGTTTAGCTTTTTAGAGGTCCTCCAATATCGTTTCAACTATCCAAAAGTCTTCTAATAAGCTTATACGGGTGCGTGTTAATCTTTACAATAAGCTCGTTGAGCTTATGAAGCTTATTTCGAGCTAATGGGCCTTAATGGGCCCAAAAGCCTTATCCGAATAGAATCTTAATGTTTCCTTACGCATTTTAGCTTATTTCCCATTTGTTTCAACTTAGCTTATTCTGTTTATTTTCCAGCTTATTTAAAATAAGTCAATAAGCTTCTGATTTGGGCCAGTTTGGGCCGGTTGAGCCCGATAAGGTTTCAAAGAAAGGCGTTTAGTTTGGGTTCAATTGAGGTCCATTAAGTATATTACGTCTAATAAGCACTTGGGAAGATCGGATTGCTCATTTAGATTTATTATCCCGAAACTCTAAATAAGCAAAGCAGATGGGCGGGCCTATTGGGCCGGTTCTGAAACCCGAAAGGGTTTCTAGGGGTTGGGGCTTGGCCCATTAGCATCGTTTGAGTCCATTAAGCTTATTTAACTCATATAAGCCGTGCAAAACTTTACCGATAAGCGGTTAGGGCTTATTGTGAGCTTATGGCTCACGTTGGGCTTGCGAAAGGGTCCTAAGTAATCCTGTTAAGGTTCGGTGGTTTTCAAAGTAAATACAAATGGTGTCCAATTAGAACATTTAAGTCCGTTAAGGAGATAAGCCCTCATAAGGTCACCAATAATCTACTCGAGCTCATTTGTGAGCTTATTTTGCTCATTATGGCCCGTAACTGAGCTAGTAGGCCCATTAAGGGTCCGTTTGGTATTAAAAAGAAACACGAAAGGATTCACCGTTATATTCATAAGTCTATTTAAAGCTCATTACGCCGCGCATAAGCACATGAAAATCATGTTTAGGCTAACGTGCTTTATGACCTTGTGGACTCACGAAGATGGGCCCTACTCAGCCCACTAAGGGACCTTAAAGTTTATTAATGTGCTTATGGTCTTTTAAATTTGTCTAGCCACTAAACGAAACGGCGTCCAAAATTTACTAAGCGAGACCGTACCATGCAAATGAATCGTTAAGATCGAGCATGCGTTTTCCCACACCCTCATTCTTGGATTAAACATTATTTTACGTGAAGTTATAATTGTGTAAAGCACCTTACAAGGTCGCATCGTGACAGGAGGTGAGCGTGAACCATGCAAGGAGTCGAACCATTCATGTTTTCACGTAATCTTGAGCTTTGAAGAAAACGAACTATAAGCGAACTAGATTTAAATAAAAGATATACCGAATATGAATAAGACTACTTCGAGACAAATAAAGAAATGACTTACTATAGACCTAGTGTATTAATTCGTAGAATTATTAAGCAAAACCGAATCATATATGCCACCCAAAACCGTGTAAACCCCAAGCTCCAAGACTCGGTAAGCTTCTCTTAACACCCGTATGTAATGCTATCTTAAACTTACCTGGCCACTTAGAATAGTTGTGGGCCGTGTATGGTACGGTTATGAATAACCGGAATGTAAATAAAGGGTAAATGAAGAGAGTTTTATCTTTTGAGAGAGATTAAGGGATTTTGTGAAAATGAATTTATGTGAGTTTAGGGAGTGTGTAATAAATAGGGATGAGCTTAGTTAGTTTTTCCTAGTTCCATACCAAGACCGATTCGTGCCATAGGGGCGCGGTTTTTGAGGTGATTTAGTAAATCCTCACATGGGTTTTAAGTAAACCACCTTAGTACATGTTTTAATGAGTTAGGAAATGTACAGATTTTGCTTAGCCTAGAAAATCTATGACTTGGAGAGTGGACACCATGTAAACCGCGACTTAGATGACCAAGGGAGCCAAAGTGGGATATTAACCATAGGGGAACAGACTATAGGAACCATAGGACATGTCTTAATGCCCCCCCCCCCCCTTAGGAGAGTACTGTACCATAAGTATAATTAGGGAATATTGCTAGATAAATCGAATCACACAAGGATCGATTTATGCAAGTTTACTTGTCCAAATTCTGGTTACCAAGTGATAAAAAAGAACACAAGACTTGATTAAAATTTCGACTTTAGGTTCCAAAGTTGTAATAAGGTTTGTGTCTAGTAAATGTCTAGTAACTCTGTGGTGCGTTCAAATGTATTTATTCGCGAAACGTAGTAAAAGGGGGAATGTATCGAGAGGTCTCGGGTTCGAGTCTTGCTCACCCGGACCTCTTGTCTTTCCCCCTTTTTTTATTTTTCCTAAAAGTCTAGGGTAGAAATTGTAAAAGAGGGAAGTAAAGGGTAGGCGGGCAAATTATGAAGAATTTACACTACAATGAAAACGATTAACCTTGAACTATGGAAAAAGTACAAAACAGACCCTACGCTTCTAGCTTATTTTTGGCTTATTGGAAAATGATTTTCAGCAAAAACTTAAAACATGAAAGTTAAAGAACAGCTTATTATTAACAACTTTAATGAAAGCACTTGCTACTTTTGACCACTAGATAAGCTACAAAATAAGCATCTTAGAACTGTTCACAGAAACAAGGGTTTAAGAGCTTTTTCACATTTTGGCTTATCCCAAGCTTATTACTACATGAAAATTAAAAACAAAAGAAGCCTAGTTGAGCTTAAGATGTGAACTAAAGATATCCAAAAAGAAATAAGCTACTAGTTAACCAAAATAACAAGGAATTTGCTATTGAAAAGTGAGGACTCAGGCTTATCACTGAGATTAAGCAAATCCTAATAAGCTATCTGGCTTATTTCTAAAGCTTAGAAGCTAAACTTTTGACAATAAGCTATTCTAAAGTTATTAAACTAACCTAGATAAAAGGAAACTTGAAATGATAACTAGAAATAAAAATACAAGATGAAATAAGCTATAAGAATCTTTTGCTGCTACTCACCTTTTGTAAGGAAAAATAAGCTAGACTAAGAGCTTAAAATTGAAAGCTAAATGATGAATTTTAAAAAGCTCATGGAATACTACTAGGAAATTTAACTCTAAGTGCTGTCTTCTACTTTTAAGAATTAATAAGAGGCTTTAAAATTGATCAACAACAACAGTCTTAACTGTTGTTGCTGATGCAATTGGCAAAGAACAATAGAGTGCAGGCTAAACTTTGAGAGTTAGAATTTCTAAACCACTTCACTAAATGTATCTAAGTAAGCACAAATCAATTTTGAACTCTAAATTGCTTTGACAATCCTAATCACTAAATCTATTAGAGCTAAAAAACTGCCCTGGTGCAAGCTTAATCTTTTTAAGCTCAAAACTCTTAAATTCTTCACACTAACTCTTAAAACCTGTTGTACACTTGTTAACTTGACTAAACTCAGCTAAATGAAGTATTTAGACAGAATAGTTTTGACTTTAAAAGTCAAAGTAACCTAAATCCAAACACTCCTTAGAAAATTCTGTCTAACCTAACTTGTACTCAAAACCTATTTTCAAGCTAAAGCAGCTAAATCTTTATATCTACTCTCACTATAACTAAACTATCTAAACTATTTTAACTCTAAAATACCTATCTTATTAATAAGAAATAAGCACTTTCTCAGCTAGCTTTTCTTAAACTAATTTGACAGAATTGAAGAAATTAAAGCTAAATTGATTCTAGCTTCAATCAATTAAAACATTTGAAACTCTAAACTTATCTAAACAATAGTAAACATGATTAAACACAATCAAATACAATAAGCTAAAGGATTAAGCTAAATTTAAGCTAAAATCAAAGACTTGAATATAAACCTGAGAATGGAGTCTCTGAACCTAGGTCACTCTATCTGAGTGAGTGACCTCTAATCAAAACCTAAAGTGGCACCTTGCCTCTATACCTTGAGCTTTAAGCTCAATAAGCTAATATTAGCTTATTACTCCAAATAGCTTCCAATTTGAACTAACTTGAATTCAAATGAATAGAAATGAACAATAAGAGACAAAAACAGTTTTTAAAAGGTTTTAAGTAAAATTAGAACAACTTTATAACAAGAGAAAATAGAATAAGCTAAATTGAGCTTATTACAAGTGTAACAGTAACAATGGAGGAATGAAGAAATTGAATGTACAATGGAAGTAACGAATTGAAAGTAAATGTAATGTAAATGAAAAAAAATGGTTCAAATAATCTCTAAACACAGGAAGAAAATGAACAACAAAAAAATAACTATGCTATCTTATTTATAAGCTGAGAATGAGCTGAGGAAGAGGCTTTGACTTCTGAGTTGACCAATCTTGTTCATTAGATCTTTGCTAACCGTTTTTGGACTTATCACAGCCGTTGGATGCATTTGTGACGTGGCCTGGCCAATTACAAAGCTCCACGTGTACTATGTCAGCTCTTGGACCAATGGGAGATTGCCAGGTGGACTTTGTGATGTGGCATTTGTTTAATATGAGGATTGGTTTTTGAAATAGAAGGTGGGAGTGATGGAGGAGTGTTACTGTGGTGGTGAGGTGCAGGGTAAAGGTGGAAGAAGATGCACAGTGTTTGGGTTCGTTTGGGCGGGAGAAGAATAACAGGGTTTGACCTGTTGACTTTTCTTTAGAGTTTAGATAGTTGGCACATATGGCCCCTCCACTTGATAAGTAGTATTATATCTCTTGTGGAGGTTTTAGAACCGCGTTTATGTTTGAATGTTTGAGGATATAGCAACAATGGTCCCTGCGTTTCCTGTCCTCTTTTGTAGTATAAAAACAAGTTTCAAAATGACAGCTTTGGCCCTTGTTCTATCTATTTCTATTTTTTCCTTTTATAAACAACTTTCTTCTTATGCAAATTTGGTCCCTTGAACTTCAAAAGTCTAAATGAGTCTTTGAAACTTTGAAACTTGTCAATATTGATTCCTTTGACTTTTATTTGCTTTCTTTTCTTGTATCAGACTGATTCGGCTTTGATAATTGGCTTCCCATCTTCACTCTTGACTTGACTTTTCCCGTTTCTTGTCGGTTTTGACTGTTTTTGCTTCTTTTTGTCCTTTTTATCCTTTTCTGCACATTTATCACAAAAGCACACATTTTTCTATTCTTTTAGCATTTTCTTGGCTTTTATTTGGCAAAATCCTGGGTATTTAATACATACAATTTAGCATTTATCAAAATTCCCCAAACTAAAGGATTGCCGTGTCCTCACGCAATGTTGTCAAGTGTACACTTTGTAAACTAGCAAGTTTCCAAAATGCCCTTGCTTTCACCTTTTTTGAATTACCTTTTAAAACAACTTAAGCTTTTTTTTTAACATTTAATCTCTTGAAACACATTAATGGCAATCATTGTAATTTTGCAACTTTAAGGCTCATTGAAATAGGCTACTCCCGATTAATAGAGCACAAAAGAGGAAAATTCGTCATCCTTGACTTTTCACTAGACTAAACAAAGCTATTAAACAAGATCATTGTCAATATAAGTCCAAATGATTAAGCTCTTATACTTACAACTTGTGAACTTTTCACTCCCAAGAATAAATTAATGATTAAGATGTGTGCACTCTTTTCAACTCAACCATAGATCAATTTATCTTTATAGTTGAAATCCATCTAAGCTTTACAAATAAGCCTTGTGAGCTTAAATGTTAATAACATAGATAAACCTCGACTCAAAGCTAAAAGAGATTAGGAAACAAAACTTATAAATTGATTTGAAAAAAAAAATGAAATTTTTAACCATTCTTTTATTTTCCATATACTATAATTTTTTTTTTCAATAGGAATGTTGTTCTTAGTTCGAACCCCTACTTAGGCCTTTCTCCCAAATAGGATATCGCATCAACAACCGGTGTTCTTAGTTCGAACCCCCACTCCGCTGCTAACGTTTGTGGGTTATCGCGACAACACCTTTTTCCTACAAAGCCTAGAATCCAAAGTCCCTTAGTTGCAATCATCACCTAGGCCGCGCTCCCTAGTGATGAATGCCTACGAACCTTGATTCCACGTACATAGTTTTAATCCTTAGTTGCGACCCCATCCGAGTCTCACTCTCAACATGGATACGCCAACGATTAAAACTATATATAGCTTTTATTATTCTATTTTTGCGAATGCTTCATTGGCACGAAAAATAATGCTTTTGCATTAGAAATGCTTCATTGGCATTCTTTTTATAATTATATT
Organism: Tanacetum coccineum; assembly: GCA_026074375.1. NCBI lineage: Eukaryota > Viridiplantae > Streptophyta > Magnoliopsida > Asterales > Asteraceae > Tanacetum > Tanacetum coccineum. The sequence goes on from BQNB010076989.1 coordinate 9,072, forward strand.
TTTGATGAATGGAAAAATTTCACTTTAGAAAATCAACTTATAAATTTGAAACCAAAAATCTTACTTACATATTAAATGAATTCTTTTTCAAAATGTAAGACTTTTTCTAAAGACATTGGTTGACTTAGTTAAATTAAAAAGAGCACGTATGATTAGGTGTGTTAAGAGCTTGTGGGAGTAAAAAGACACAAATCATTCATATAAGCTTTAGGTTTTCCAAATAAACCTTGCTTAAGCAAATACACTTATATTTAACTACATCATCTCTTGTTCTTCACATTTTAAAATCCAAAGCAATAGGATTTGTGAAAGCTTGGCCCCACAAAAGGTAGGTTAAAGAACTAGCTAGGGCATTTTCACCCGGTCAAGTCAAAATTAACTCCTATTTCTCACCAACGGATTACCAAAAAGTGGTGTTTTTCCCCAAACTAAGCTTCTATTGAGCTTCTCTTGTAAGCAAAAATTTAAAATTTTCCACTTTTTTCACAAAAAGGTAATTCAAAAAGATTCAAACAAGGTTGCGTGAAGTGCAAGTCAATATCGAAGATATCCTTCCCCAAACTAAAATGAAACTTTGTCCTCAAAGTTTAAAAATAAGGGTCAAAAGGAATCTTTAACAAAAATTCTAAGGACATGCCAAAAGAATAGATGTTAGTTCGATAAAGACAAGGATAAGAGATTTCCCACTTTATGAAGAGAAGATTGGAGACCATCAATGGAAATTGTGGGCATTGCTTTGTTCTTCCACAATATTGAATCTTCCAAAATCCGGAAACCTAGACAATCAAACAAAAACAACAACATGGAACGAAAAAGAACCAGCCTCCTTATCATTTACATTGTTAGCTCAAAAACAATTTAAAACGCTTAGTTTTTGTGAACCAAGTACAAGCTTATACTTGACACTCGAATTAATTGTCCTTGGGGAAGCAAAGGAAAAAATATTAAAAAAGAAGATAAAAAGGATAAAGCATGGGTTCCTTCCCACGAAGCGCTTGTTTATTATGAGTCCCTTCGCTTGACTCTTTCCCCAAAACTATGATTCATTATGGGAGGATTAATCGTAGAGGGTGGAGCAAATCCAAAGATGGAAAACCTCCCCAAAATTAAGCATGAAATGATATACCATAGCATTTTTATTCCTGGGTTCAAAAAACTTTTTAGAAAAGAGTTTCAAGAGGACAATTGAACCCGGAAAATGCTTTGGTAACATGAAAGTCCATTAAGGGTGGGTGGAGTGGGTCAAAAACATCAAGAGTCAAAGAGATTTATGATGAGCTAAACTCTTTTGAACTCTTATCCTTAAAAGCATCATTTTCAAAAGGTTTCTCATGAAATGTTATCCCCGGGTCAAAAATCTTTCCCTGAACGTTCATGGGAAATATCATATCCACGAGATTAAAATCCTCATAAAACACATAATCACTCCCGACAAAAGAGGTAGTCTCAAAATGGTTAAGTATTTCAATGTCGGGATGAAAAACTTGTAACTCTTTTTTGGACTTAGGTTCATCTTTTGTTTCAAAATCCTCTTTAGTTTTACTTTCCAAAAATTCAACCTTTTTATCATTCATTCCAAAGAAATTCTCATCTTCAAGTAACCCATCTAGGAAGGCAATTTCCTCTTCCTCATTATCATGAACTCCCAAAACATTTTCGTTATCACTTTTGAAAACTTCATGATTAATCTCATCATTATCTTTTACAAACTTCTTGTGTTGCCATTTTTAACATCAATCTCCCAATTGGGGCAAAGAAAGACACAATGGTTTTAACATCAAGAGTCTTCTCTCCTTCAACTTCCTTTTTTCCCAAAGAAGATGATGGAGTTTGAAAATCACAAGTGTTATTTCTTTTCAAAATCTCATTCTTTTCCAAAACTTCTTTGTTTTTCCAAAAGTTAAGCTTTTCTTTAATGGAAGGACAAATAGAGGAACTTTCTCTTGAAATATTACATGTTTTAACCTCATGTTTCTCAACTTTCTCATTAGTTAAATCCTTTTTAGTGGGAATGGTAAAAGGAGGAGTGATGGGTCCCCATTAGTAGAAAAATAGAAAATACATTTAACCATTCGAAATAGTGAATGGCATTAGAGTCCTCATCCTTTTCTTTTGGTGAAGAAAAGATATCAATCATACAAACCGACTCTTTATGAGGACGAGTGGTGTATTTGAGCTCTTCACTTCTTACACTAATAATCATTCTCTCCTCATCCGTCCTAAGGGACATTTCTTCTCCAAAAACATCGATCAAAGCACGACAGTCTCAATAATGGCCTACCAAAAATAAGGGTTACTCGATAATCACACTCACAAATCTATACATTCAAAAAGTCGGCCGGGAAAGTCAATTTCCCCTCTCGGAACCATGACATCTCTAGAATTCCTTTAGGAACAACAAAGAGAGCAATTTGCTAGTTCTAAGGTCATCCGGGTAGATTGCAATGCGGGAAGGCCTAACTTTGTATACACGGAGAGTGGCATAAGGTTGATACTAGCTCCTAGATCGGCTAAGGCTTTGCATTTAAGCTCACTAAAAGTACACGGGATGAGAAACCGTCCGGGATCCTCAAGCTTTTCCTGGAAGCTTTTTGAGAATGATTGGAGGCAATTTTCATGCACCGTGTTTAGCACATTCTCGTTTTATTCTCCTTTGTTCGACAACAAGCTTTTTAACATCTTTTGATACTTAGGCATTAAGATCAAAGCATCTGCCAAAGTAATGTTCACATGAATCTTTTTAAACATTTCCCAAAACTTTTGGATTTGCACTTTATCATTTTCACCTTTCTTTTCATACTCTACCCTAGAAGGATATGGAAGAGTTTTTGTTGGCTTGTTTGGTATGATTGGTGGAGTTTTAGGCAAGAAAAACTCTTCCTTATCAATTAAGATCTCTTCAAAAACACTATCTCTAACCTCATCATCTTTTTCTTTCTCATTCATTCCTTTCTCATTATCTTTCAACTTATCTTTCCCTTTTCCCATGGTCTACCCGAGGTTGGACGTTTGCGGTACTTTGTGAACTTTCGGGTTGCACTTTGTCCTTTGTCACCTCAGTTTCCTTAGCCTTCTCATTGTCCGGATTGACATAAGGAGGAGGCATTGGTGGCACCGGTGTGTAAGAAAGTCCGCTTCGAGTCGTAATGGCTCTAGCTTCACACCTTGGATTTGTGATAGTATTACTAGGTAAAGTGGTAGGTACCATAGAAGTAGAAGTAGAAGGTTGATTTTGGAAGAAACCACTCAACATGTTTTGCAAATTGTTTTGGAAATCATTTTGTTGATTCATGAAAAGGTTATGTTGAGATTTCAACTCATTCTTGAATTCTCCTTTTAAAGAGTTGATTTGGTTTTGTAAAGTAGCTTGAACTTCACTCCTAATCTCAGCTTTCAAATTGGTAATATGGTTCCTCATAACCTGCATACTCCCCTCGGTGGTTTTCTTGAAAATATCCAATTGACTAGCAAGCACAATTTGAGAATTTTGTGGTGGACTTTGGTAAGGTACCATTCCTTGATGAGGGATATTCCCTTGATTGGATGGTTTACTTTGGTTTGAAGAAAAACCAGGGGGGTGAGTATGGTTATGAGTATTCGGTGGTCTTATTTGGTTCGCTAAGTTGGGAGGACGGTACCCGGAATTTCCATTTTGAACAAAATTACCAACCGAAGCGGTTTGTTGAAATTGTTGGAAATTATCATGATAAACCGGGGACTCATAACCTCCTCTAGTCATTGGGCACACATTAAAACTATGATTACTACCACAAGTAGTACACCTTTCCTCCACCGCTTTAATCGGAACGGGAGTAGGCACAAGAGCTTTCATCATATTTTTCATCTCATTCATTTCATTCCTAAAAGTCAAAGTCATCTTATCCTCTAATGCCGCTGCCATTTGTTGAAACTCAAAGTTAGATGATGAATTAGATGAGGGAGGAGCATTCGTACTCACTCGCATCACGGCGTTCCGTGAACCATTAAACTTTGGCCTTATTTCTAAGATTTGTTGTCCTACGGTTGGGACTTGTGTAGAGAAATTGCCACCGCAGCGGAATTCTAAGAGAATCTTGGATTCATTTATAGCTCAAGAATTTATAGAATGTGTCTAATGGTGCATGAGTGAAAAACCCGTGATGAGGACACTTCCTTAGAAAGTTCCTTGAACGCTCCCAAGCATCGGGAAAGATTTCTTGAGCCAATTGACGAAAATTCGTAATTTCGTTCCGAAGATTGGTGGTCTTAGAAGGTGGAAAGAAAAAGTTGATGAACTTAGAAACTAAGTCATCCCATGTAAGTTAAACTCACCTTATAGTTTGTAAACTTAAAGGTCCGTCGTACCTCGCAAGTAACTTACGATTTGTTTTGTTGTTTATTGAAATGGTTTAAGATGGATAGCTAGTATCCAAATTTGTTTATTTATTTATTTTTTATATTAATTCGATAGGAATCGAATTAATGAACTTTTTATATTTTTTATACAAAAATAACAAAATAACTTCCAAAAAGGAAGGGTCTTCAAAACTCTACTTCAACGAATATCCTTCAAAAATCGTTCACGTCTTCCCCGGCAACGGCGCCAAAATTGGTTTTCGTGTGTGAGTATAGTATATATCTCTATAGTTCAAACTTTCACTAACCAAGATACCGTAAGTAATTAATCACTTAGGAAAGTAATTAATACACGGGTCGTAAATTCCTCGAAGAAGTCGTGAATTGAGATTTGATGATAATTCGGATTCGAGTTAAGAATGGTTAAAAGATTTTTGGCTTTTGAATTATACTACAAATTTAATAGCACAATTAAACTATAGAAATGATTAAATGAACTAAAATCAATTAACTAGCACGAAAAATTAACAAATGAAAATTAAAAACGTGAGCTAAAACAAGAATTTAAAATCTAAAGCACTTCTAGTAACAAATTTAATGCCTAAAAATCACAAATTTAAAAAGAAAATTTTAGGAAAAAGAATTGGAATTTTTAAACTATTTTTGAATTTTTTATGAATTTTTAAAGAAAAATGAATTAACAAAAATAAACTTTTTCTAAAAATTATCACTAAAATTTTACTTTTATTTTTCAAAAATACTAGATTTAAAAAGAAAATTTTCACAAAAAGAATTAAAAATTTTCAACTATTTTTCTATTTTTTATGAATTATTTAAGAAAAAGAAATTAACTAAAATCTATTTAAATTCCTAGAAAATACAATTTTAACTAGAAAAATAAAGAAAAATGGTTTTTATAAACTAGAAAGGTGCAGAAACCTATTGGCACAAAAAGCCCTAATTTTTATAACCTAATTGAGCCCTAATTTTATCAATTAAAACTAAACCCTAATTTTATTTAAACTAATTTCAAAAATATTAATTCTATTTTATTTCTTACAAAAGACAGGGTAGAAAGTGTAATAAAAGAAAGAAAAGGGTAGGCGGGATAACTTCTAGAAATTACACTCTAATACAAACGGGCAACCCTGAACTATTGAGAAATTACAAAACAGACCCTACGCTATGGCTTATTTTTGGCTTATTAAAAAGTGAGAATCAGCTAAAACTTAAAACTACAAAGTTATAGAACAGCTTATTCTCTACAACATTAATAAAGACACTTGCTACTTTTGTCCACTAGATAAGATAGAAAATAAGCAATAAGCTAGAAATTAAGCTTTTAAAAAACTGTTACAGAAACAATGGGTTTACTAGCTTTTTCACACTTTTGCTTATAAATTGCTTATTTCTAAATGAAAATTAAAAACAAAAGAAGCTTAATTGAGATTAAGATGTGTACTATGTATGTCTAGAAAGAAATAAGCTAAAGGCTAACAACCTTAATGAGAAATTTGATCTTGAAAAGTGTAAAGTTCAGCTTATAACTGTTTTTAAGCTTTTTCTAATAAGCTATCTATTTCAAAAATGAAACCTAGAAGCTGAATTTTAAGAAATAAGCTATACTATGGACTTTGAACAAACTTAGATAGAAAGTATTTTGAATTAACAACTAGAAATGAAGAATTTAAAAGAATTAAGCTATAGTGAAAGGTTTGCTGCTACTATACTTTTTTTTTGAAAAGGAAATTTAAACTACTTTAAAGATTATAAAATAGGAAAACTTAGTGGTGTTAGTTTTAATAAGCTATGGTCATCCTAATGAGATGCTATAAAGCTAAATTCAACTCCTTACTATAAAAGCTAAAAGGCATATATAAATGAATGAGCAACAACTATATTAATGTGTGTGCTGTTACCTTTGATGATATCTTGGTAAAAACAAGTGTTGTCATAATGCTTGACTTAAAATACTCTCATATCTTACTCAATTATATGTTATCTAACCTATAATAACAAATATTGACAATATAAATACTTGTAAAATCCTTAAACTACAAATTCTTAATAAAACAAAACTGTCTGTAGTAGGCTAATCCTTTTTTTAAGACTCTGAGTTTTTAAACTCTACACTCTAACTTTTGAATACTGTTTTAAACTTGTTAATATGACTAAACTAAACTATGTGAAAGGTTTTGACAGGATTACTTTGACTTTAAAAGTCAAATACACCTAGATCCAAACACCCCTTTATAATAACTGTCAAAACTAATTTGTACTTAAAAATCTATTTTAAAGTTTAAGATACTAAAACCTTTTATCTACTCAGTCTAAATTTAACCTAATAAAACTATTAAGGCACTAAAAGCTATAGCTTATTAAGAAAAATTAGCTAGTTTATCAGCTAGCCTTTCTAAACTACTTTGACAGAATTAAAGAAATGAGAGCTAAATTGATTCTAGCTACAATCAATTAAAACATTTGAAACTCTGAACTTATCTAAGCAATATTAAGCATGATTAAACACAATCAAAGACTATATAATAAGCTAAAGTGTTAAGCTATAAATGCTAAAAGTTTAAAACATGAATTTAAACCTGTGAATGTAGACTCTGAACCTAGCCACTCTATCTGAATGAGTGGCTTAAGACTTTAAACCTAATGGCTACCTTAGCCCCTAAACCTGAGCTTTAAGCTCAATAAGCTGATTTAGCTTATTTCTCCTTGAACCTCCAAACTTGATTGATTTATGAATTCAAATGTAAAATGTTGAACACTAATGAACAAAAATCAGTATTTAAAAGCTTTTAACAAATATTGAACAACTTTAGTAGCTAAGAAAATAGAATAAGCTAGAATTAGCTTATTTCAAGCTTATTGCTTAAAAACTGCTTATTACTTGAAAATTTGAACACAAACACAATTCAACTAGTTTATATTGCTTAAAAATGGAAAGTACAAGCGAAATAACAAGAGGTACAACTGAAAATAAAGGATTTGAAAACTTGAAAGGTGTACAGTACTCGAAATTGAAAAATATACAAAGAGAATTGAAACTCTAAAAACTACTAGCTAACAACTAACTACTCTGAAATACAAGCTTATATAGATGAGAGATGACAAGAAGATGAAAGCTTCTTCATTTTCAAGCCGTTGATCTTCATTCACTCGAATTTTAGCCGTTAGATCCCTTGGATGATGTGTTTGGACCAATCAAGGGTTGCCACGTCATAGAAATGACGTGTAGGTGGTTTTAATACGAGGTAAAGAGATGTAGAGGAGCGGGGAAGGAGAGAAAAGCAAATTGGGTTTGTGATGAAATTTGGCGGGAAAGTCTGTTGGGAAGTGGTTGGGAAGGTTTAAGCCGCGTATGGTTTTAAATCTTTCCCCTATTGACATAAATGGTCCTTGCATTTTATTCCCACCATTGTAGTGTAAAAATAGCTTTCAATCTTGTCAATAATGGCCCTTGTGGTTGAATACTTCTATTTTCCTTTTATAAAAACAACTTTAAATTTTTTGCACCTTTGGTCCTTTGTCTTTATTTCATCCAAAAGAGCCTTTGAACTTTGAAAACTTTTCATTTTTGGACCTTTGACTTAAATTTGAGTCTTCATTGACTATCCTTTCTTGTATCGGGCTGATCCGGCTTTGATTGATTTGGCTTCCCGTCTTCACTCTTTGTCTTGTCTTTTCCGTTCCTTGTCGGTTTTTGACTGATTTTGCTCACTTTTGTCTTTATTATCCTTTCCTGCACAACAGACACAAAAGCACACATTTTTCTATCCTTTTGGCATGTTCTTGGCTTTTATTTGGCAAAATCCCGGGTAATTAATATATACAAATAAGCATTTATCAGACACACATCATAATAAAATATAATGATGAGCAGTTGCGGGAAAGAAGAATTATGAGGAGCTTAGAAAAGTTTGTGGGTAGAAAGGATTATGGGACTGACTACAGATTACTGCAGCGAACAATATGACTTTGTCATATTTGGTTCTACTCATTCAGGTTATGTCTCGAAAAACAAATCTTTTGAATATGTACATTAGTAGTGTAGTATTTAAAATAGGTTTATATATAAATAGAGTCTCTAAGTAAAAAAAATTTAAGAATTTTTCAATAAATTCAAAATCTTTCAGAATATATGTTACTCGACTTAAATATTGACCCCCAACACGTCACTATATACCACTCATTAATGAGAGGGAGCATAACATGTTCCTTATAAGCACTAGTACAAAATGTGGTTTTGGTCACACCAAAATGTGTTCTATTTATACTTTTAGTCACACACACGAAAAGTTTCGTGTGTGAAAAAGAGTCGGCGCGACTGTAGGTCACCTATGGTCACGCATTCGAGGTTAGTCACATATTAAGATAGCTTTAGTGTCCGTATCAACCTTTTTTTTTGTGAAAAAATAGGTTTAATTTAGTGACCGTAAACAATATACAACAACAAGCATGTTTTTTTTGTTTATGTAGTCACATACAATTTTACATTAGAGTGGCCAATAAGTTTGGGTTATATGTGTGACCTTATGGTGTTTAAAGTGAAGAAATGTGTATTTTTTGTGACTAATATTCAACCAATAGCCACTTGAATTTTATGTTTGTTATGTGACCTTTTGTAACTATTTAGCCACACAATGCATGTTTGATTTTTGGGTATTTAGTCATTTAATACTACGGATTTTTAAAGTGACCAAAAGTGTTAATAAGTGTGGACCATATGGTGTTTTTTAATTGAAGAACATGTTTATTTTGTGTGGAACTATTGATCATCCAATGGCTACTTGAATTTGAAGTTTATGTCTACCTTTTGTAATATTTAGCCACACAGTTTTTTTTTGGGTATTTAGTCTCATACACCTAAGCATTAAGTGACCAAAAGTGTTAATAAGTGTGAACCTATGGTGTTTATAATAGAAGAATTATTGTATTATGATGTGACTATGTTAATACAAATGACCACATGATATTTTTTGTTTGTGTGGCCATTTGTAACATTTAGATCACAACAATGCATGTTTCTATTGGGTGTTTAGTCACTATACAATAAGCATAAAGTGGCCAAAAATGTTATTACGTGTGACATTATGGTGGTTTAAATTAAAGAAATGTGTAATTTTGTGTAACTATTGATCATCCATTGGGAACATGTTTTTTTGGTAGTTGTGACCTTATGTAATATTTAGTAACACAAAGCTTGTTTGTTTTGGGTATTTTAGTACATATAATTAAGTTTAAAGTGCCCAAACTGTTAATAAGTGTGACCATATGGTGTTTCAAGTGAAGATTATTTGTTATTTTGTTGTGTCTAAATGATCATCCAATGGCCAACTGGATTTTATGTGTGTGTGGACTTTTGTAATATTTAGTCTCACCAAAGCTTGTTTGTTTTGGGTTTTTAGTCACATACAACAAGATAAAATGATCAAACAGTGGTAATAAGTGTGAACCATATGCTGTTTTAAGTTGTGAAAGGTGTATTTTGTGTGACTAGATCACCAATTGGCACATGAATTTTATGTTTTGTGGTCCATTTGTAATATTTTTAGTCAACAAGGCTTGTTTTCTTTTGGGTGTTTAGTAACATTAAAATAAGCGGTTTATAAGTGGCAAAAGTGTTAATAAGTGTGGACCATATGGTGTTTAAATTGAAGAATATGTGTAATTTTGTGTGGACTATTGATCATCTAATGTTACATGAATTTTTTGTTTAGTATGGCATTTTGTAAATATTTAGTACACAAAGCATGTTTGTTTGGGTATTTAGTCACTTATTAATTAAGCATAATAGTAGCACAAAAATGTTAAAGTCATTGTGACATTATAGTGTTTAAAGTGAAGAATTGTGTATTTTGTTTGGACTATTGTTATCCAATGGCCACTTGAATTTTAGTTTGTGTGGCCTTTGGTAATATTTAGTACACAAAGGATGTATTTTGGTGTAGTTTATTCATATACAATTAAGCATAAAGTGACAAAAAGTGTTAATCGTTTGGTGCACCTATTTGCTGTTTAGGGAGTATAAATGGTATTTTGTGTGACTTTTTTGACATCCAATACCACATAAAATTTTTATGGTTTGTTGGCCTTTTGTAACATTTAGTCACACAAGAATGTTTTGTTTTTGTGTATTTAGTCACATACAAATTAAGCATTAAAGTGGGGAAAAAGTGTTAATAAGTGCTCGAACATATGGTGTTTAAAGTGAAGAAATGTGTATTTTGTGTGACTATTAATCATCCAATGGCAACATGAATTTTATGTTTGTGTTGCCTTTTGTAATATTTAGTCACACAAAGAATTTAAGCTAAAATGACCAAAAAGTGTTATCAGTGGTGTCCATATGCATCCTTTTGTCAATTTAAGAAATCAATATATATCAAAACAAACAATATTATATATCAAAATAAATTTCAAATACAATAAAAATGGAATGTATATACTGAAACCAATTATAAAATTGTAATGTGTATATACTAAACTTCTCAATAAACTAAGGCCTTCAGACTCCTCTTCTTATTAGCTTATTTTTGGATGCCATCATTGAGACGTAAACGTTTTGCGTTCGTTTGTACTTTAGGTGCAGTTTTGTTTCACAGTGATCATTTGTATGGTTACTTGGTGGTTGTTTGCCTGGAAGGAAACAAAAGCGCGTGTATGCAATACACTGAATTAAATTGAAGAATTATATATATGTAGGTTAATAGAACACATGTATGTACCTTTGGATCCAATAACAAATTGATTCTTTGGCCATGCAAACAAAAACCACTACTTGCATCCAAAACTGTTGTGCAACGTTACTTTTACATCCGGTATAAATGCTGCATCCTGAGATTTTTTAATGGACACTTTGTTAGCAATCCTTTTGGGTATGTTTAGTGCTTTGTTATTTGATGCATTATTTCACCTTCTCTCTTGTTTATGGTACCATCAGCAAGCGATAATAGTAGTTTTCTTTAAGTGCCACAAGTCTACCACTTTCTTTGCCTAAAAAATGATTTATTGCATGTTTGTATCAGAAATTAATTAAACATATGAATATTATGAAACATGTTGAAAATTATACTACTTGTTGTATAGAGGTACCGACACATTTGTCTTTGGATTGGAAATCTGACTTGAAGAATACTTTCAGGATTGATCTAGTCGTTTTCTTAGCTCCCACAGATTTAACAGGTTCTGTATGGCATATAAAAACACATTTTCTTGTGATTGGGAAGCTTGACGTGAAGAATCCTTTCGTATTGATCTAATCATTTTCTTAGATCCGACAGATTTAACAGTTTCACAGGGGGGATGTTTTATTACTTACCCTTGTTTTCATTTCCTTTTCCAAAGTTGCAAGTCCATTAGAATTCTGAATGCTCGCGTCATTCTCACATCTAAAAATAGTTGTTCCGCCCTCCTCATCAGCGCTGCTATTTATAGGATTAATGTCCACCGGAGACACCTGCAATATAAATTAAGAAATGCATAGACTCATCAGTTTAGGATCAGTGCTTCCTATCTATAGTGTTGGGATCAAAAGTCTTCTTGATGTTGTTTGGATTACTGCTGCTCATGTTTGAAGTTAATGCTGCTTGGTTGATTTAATGCTGCTAGTGAACTTGAAAGAAAAATATGCCAAGTGTTTACTACTGCTAGTACAAAGTTAGTACTGCTAGTGAATATATTAGTACTGCTCATGGTTAAGACTGCACAGAGAAGTTAATGCTGCTGAAGAAGTTAATACTACTAGTGTATAAGTTAGTACTGCTTGTTAGTTAGTACTACTTAGTGTATAAGTTAGTGTTGTTAGTGTTAATTAGAAAATGAAATTGTTAACAACATAAAAAAATGTCTTGCATTTGGTGGTGTCAATTGAGTTGACATTGACTGCGACTGCCCCCCATGTGCAGCCAACTGATTCTTCACTTTAGTAACCATTCTCTCTGTTTGTGACATCTTGTTGGACAAATTCTGGATTAATAGTTCTTTTTTCTTGACGTTTGCGTCTCTCATTATCAAGTTGACTTTGAAGTAACAAAATTCTTTCATTAGATGCTTGTCTGCTTTGAGGAAGATCAAAATACCTCTTATATGTAACTCCACTTCCCACTCCTCTTTGCATAACCTCCCTTTTCCTTACCTAATACAAATGTCATGGCATTAGTGCCATGATCAACCTTCAAGGTTCCTTCTTTGATCTTGTCCTCAGTTTCTTTCTGCACACACAATATGGGAAATAGGTTATTATACGAAAATGAACATAATAATAAAATTTGCAGTCAAACTTACAAGTTTATCTCCCACTGATCTAATCTCATCATCTGGATATTCTCCGTCTTTGTTTACCCTTCCTTTCAACCACAGTGTACCACGCGGGGGTTCTTCATCTGGTTTAATTTCTTTTTTTTCGATCTTATAAACATCAAATACATACACATGTAAGTTAAACCAATATAAACGAAAGTATGATGCTATTAAATGCAAATGTGCAAATGTGTAATCTTACCATTTTCTCTTTCACAAGTGCGTATCCACCTCGTCCCATTGTATGCTGATAAACAGACTTGGAACGCGCCATTTTAGCTGCAGCTGATTTCACCTTGCAACACAAAATCATAAGGCGTTTAGATGTAGTAATGCTGCTAGTATAGAACTAATATATATGGAAACACAAAATTATGAAAGATATATGGACTTAAATAAAAATGACTAATTAAAACCTTGTATTCCTCGGTGGCCGTGTACTTTACAAAATTGACCCATTCTTCGGCTTTTAAAATTGCACTATACTTCGCCGGGACTTCATTTAGTTTAGAAAGTGTATTTTGGTTGGGCAATATGTATGTTTGTCTCAATTTCCTTCTGAAATTCCTTAGAAGTTGACCAAGATGATTCATTACCAGCTTTCTGACTGTCAAGTCAACATCAAAATATCGCTGCAAAGATTAACACAATGTTGTTAATTAGTTGCACATAATGTAAATGCAGAGATAAACTTATGTAGTACTGGGTTAAAAAATAGTATATGTGTACCGTGATTTCATCCCATAGTTTATCTCTTGCTTCTGAATCCACCTTCTTCCAGGATAGAATCTTCAAACCTATATGCTCACGAACCATATCTCCTAAAAAACTCAAAAACAATGCTCTGTGTTTTCCTGATATCCTATTCAACGCATCGAAGGTTACACTGAGCTTTATTCCATCGGGTTTTCCATATTCCCTGCGAAACTTATATAACCTGGTTATGCCCCTCTTAACTACATTCCCATTTGAATGGTTGTTTTCATCCTCCTCATCCGCCTCATCAAAATACTCCTCTGATTGATATCCTAAATCGTCATTTTCATTATCATTATCATAATTAACCAAATGATCCTGATCATCAATGGCTTGAGTTTCCATGATTCTTCAGCAGCAATGTGTAAAAGAAAATAAGTAAAATTGGTAATTAATGGTGTAAAAAGAGATTTTGTTGTTCTGTTTTGGGTGCAGCCCTAATTATTGGAGATAAAATAGGGTTTGTGATGAAATCAGGAAGCCAAAACGCCCAGATTAACTTCCTAGGTGATTTTAAAATTTTTGACTAAAAATTTGGCTCGAAAATGATAAGTTTTGCTTGCAAATACTCTGTGAAGGATTGCAATTTATCTATTAATTTTTTACTTCTTGTTATGGTTATATGTTTATTATACGAAGCTTTCAAACCCGGGCGATGCCCCTTGAGTCATGAAGTTGCTAAAATAGGTTCAGGGTCCATGTGCATTAGGTTTATAACAATCACATTAATTACACACACACATCTATCACTCTCTCTCTCTCTCTCTCTTGTCATATGCATTGGGTTTGTAGTGCTTATGTGTCATGTTACGACCCGATACCATGATTGGTGACAATGAGGTACTTTAACATGGGTCCATTTGTCATGTGCAATGGTTGATAGTGTCTTATAGTGTTTGGACCCTGCATTACCGTGGGCAATGCTAATTAACATGGGTCACGGGTCATGTGCATTAGGTTATCATTGGTCACATTAATTTAACCCCTAAGCATAACCAATAACCTATATCCTTTAACCCGTAATAGTTGACGGACGCGTATAAAGCGGTTGGTAATAAATTATCGTTTAGAGATAGAATTACTTTAGGAAAAGTAATAACTATTAGTTCGGGGCCGTATCCTCGAAGAGAGATGAATAGAGATTTAAAATTTAGCTTTCTAAAATCTAATTAAGCTCTAACGCAAATGTCTAGCTTATTTAACCCTTAACGCTATCCTCGCGCGGGAGCACACATGGACGGCTGAGCATAGTCAGTGGAGCGCGTGATGATGTTCGAGGGTATGTGTGGGTGGCCACCGGAGAGCTCAGAGCCACACACACACATAACATATTTCGTCCTGGCGTTGAATTAGACCAGAGTTCGGGGGTCTTCGTCTCTATATACCTCTCACTGTTCTTACCAAAAAACCCGATAAGGCATTATGGGGTTATGCGCTAGTAGGACCGGAACCAGACCGAAGACCATTTAAGTACGAGTGTGTGGGGGGGGGGGTGTGTGGGGGTGTGGGTGGCCGAGGCCCTGTCCGGGCTCGTACCATTTCGGTCCGCGATTACTCGTCATACAGTCGTGGCATTTTATCACGCGCTCTGGAGACGGTCTCGGTCCCTCGGGGTGTCCGGGACTACGTGTAGAGATGATGGTATCTCCGTGAGGTGGGGCTCACATCACCGAGAGCCTTAGAGAAAGTGAAGTAGACAAACACAAAAATGAGCAAATATGAAGCCATTAGATAACTAAGCAATAAGCTAGCTTTAATAAAAGCTAATCTAAAAACTACTATTTTTATTATTAAAATTGTAAATTTTTATTAAACTAAAACTACATATTTAATAATAAACTTAATTAAAAAACTTTAGCTTAAAAATAAGCTGCACCGAAAAAGCTTTAAACCAAATAAGCTACAACTTATTTAGTTTTGCTAAATTCAAAATTTTAAAAGTGAAACAAGTTGAAAATAAGCAGAGGGAGAAAAAGCCACGATTTAAAAAGCAGTTTCTATAAGCACTCTTAATCACATCCAAAAACAATGAATGCTTAAACTTCTATATTAAAAAGAAATGCAATAACAATTAATCGAATAGGTTTACTCTGGCAAGATGGTAACCCGCTTGACTTTCGTAAAGGAGGTCACGGTTTCGATTCTCGCTGGGGTGTAACATCCTTTTTATTTTCTTATTTTTATTCTGAGTTAAACCAAACACCCCTTATCAGCCTATAAACACTCTTTAAACACCAAAAACCATTAATTCTTAAATATGATCTAAAATGTATAGTTTCGAGTTTAGATTTTTTTTTAAAAACCTAAAAGTATTTTAAGGCTTACTAACGAGAATCATAATGTACCAATTTTTTCTACACTAAAATAATATTGACAAAACTTGAGTCCATGATTTAGACACATAAACAAACACTTCATGTGACCATATATGACATTATGAATTTAGACACACAAACACTCAATGTGACTAATATGAAATTTAATGATAACCTATTTCACATTTTGCTCTAAATAATAGCCACATGAATACTTCACGATGTGGCTATTATGAATATATTGGTCACATATAATCACCTTAAATGTGGCCATAAACATAATTTAGTCACACATTTGTGATATGTTGTGGCTATTGTAAAGGCATATAGTCACATGATCGTGCTAGAAGTAAGATGTGACCTAACACATTACTTTTTGGGCAAGCTAACAAAACCTAAACTTTAACACCAATAGTTACGTGACCATATGTACTGGATTTTGGCTACACTTAAATAATGTGTGACAAAACTTGAGTCCATGATTTAGACACATAAACAAACACTTCAATGTGACACATATGAGCAATTATGAATTTATACACACGGTAAACACACTCAATGTGACTAATATGAAATTTAATGATAACCGATTTTACATTTTGCTCTAAATAATAGCCACATGAATACTTCACGATGTGACTATTATGAATATACTGGTCACATATAATCACCTTAAATGTGGCCATAAACATAATTTAGTCACACATTTGTGATATGTTATGGCTATTGTAAAGGCATATAGTCACATGATCATGCTAGAAGTAAATGTGACTATACACATTAGCTTTTGGCAAGCTAACACAAACTAAACTTTGAAACACACATATTTAGTTACATGACCATATGTACTGGATTTTGGTACACTTAAATCATGTTGGCTGACAAAACTGTGATGTCCATGATTTTAGACACATAGAATAGAACACTTCATGTGACCATATATGATATTATAAATTTAGACACGCAAACACTCAATGTGACTAATATAAATTTCATGATAACCGTTCTTCATATTTTGCTCTAAATATATCCACATGATACTTTTACGATGTGACTATATGAATATATGGTCACATAAATCAGCCTTAAAATGCGGCCATAAACCATAATCTAGTACACATTTGTGAATGATTTGCTATGTTGTAAAGGGCATAGCGTCACAGATCGTGCTAGAAGTAATTGTCCTTATACCATTAGCTTGGCAAGCAAACACAAACAAAACTTTAAACACACATATTTGGTATACGTGACCATCATGTACTGGATTTTGCTACACTTAAATAAATGGTTTGACAAAACTTGAGTCTAATATTTAAAACACATACACAAACACTTCTGTGACATATAAGACATTTATGATTTAGACACACAAACACACAAGTGACTTAATATGAAATATAATGAAAAACGATTTCACATTTTGCTCTAAATTAATAGCCACATGAATACTTCACGATGTGACTATTATGAATATATTGGTCATATATAATCACCTTAAATGTGGCTATAAACATAATTTAGTCATACATTTGTGATATGATGTGGCTATTGTAAAGGCATATAGTCACATGATCGTGCTAGAAGTAAATGTGACTATACACATTAGCTTTTGGGCAAGCTAACACACACTAAACTTTAACACACATATTTAGTTTACTTGACCAAATGTACTGGATTTTGGCTACACTTTAAATAATGTTGACAAAAAGTCTAGTGTGAGCCCTATATTGGCATTTGGTCACAGTGTTCTAAGTATGTGACATATAATTTGTCACTGTTTATATGTTTATCGTGACTAATGTTTCAACCTTACTTTTTATTTGTCACGCGTTCCAAATTCATATGTGGCTAAATAATTAGCAAAAGATAGCAGTTACCCTTAAATCATGTGTGACAAAACTTGACTGATATGTTAAACATATAAAAAATTTCTCATGTACCAATATATGCCATTTGGTCACAGTGTTCAAGTGTGTGACATATATTTGTCACCAGTTATATGTATATCGTGACTAATGCTTCAAGCTTACTTGTATTTGTCACGCGTTCCAAATTCATATGTGGCTAAATAATCATATAAAAAATTACCAGTTACCTTTAGCCACATAAATGTTCGAATGTGTGGCAATATAGTTCTAATGGTCACACGCATCAAAATTTCATGTGTGGCTAATTAGTAAATGTTGTCTATTTTGGTACCTTTAGCCATATAAATATGTGAATGTGTGGCCGTTCCATTTTTGCCCATGTGTGACCAAATCCTATATTTGTACTAGTGATGGTTTGGAACGAGTCCTAAACTAGATGTTGCAGGAGTCATAGAATGAAGCCCGAGTCCTGAACTGAATTATTCAGAAGCCATAGTTGTCAGCTCATTGAATGTCACATGAATTGTTTCTATAATTTTCCCGGTTCTTTTGTTATAGATTCTGAACGCTTTCTTTGCGGGCGCGTAACCAACAAAAATACCAATGTGAGCTTTTGCATCTAATTTACCCAGGTCGTCATTGTCATTGGTGGAATAACATAGTGCACCAAAGACATGAAAGAATGATAAATCTGGTTTCTTATCTTGCATAAGCTCATATGGAGTTTTGTTGTATTAAAGGCGGATTAAAGAACGATTTGGGTGTAACAGGCTGTATTGATTGCTTCGGCCCATAAAATAATGGAGCTTTAGAAAATATTAACATTGTACGAGTAGATTCTACAAGAGTTTTTGCCTTCGACAATGCGTATTCTGAGGAGTGCGGGCAACAGATGTTTGATGCGAGATGCCAACATTTTCATAAAATTCACGAAGTGTCTGATTGACAAATTCGGTTCCATTATATGTTCGAACATTACGGACAGTGGCATTTACTTGAATATTTTTGATGCATTTAATGATGGCGTCAGGAGCTTTATCTTTTGACCTCAAAAATCTGACCCAAGTAAATCTTGAGTAATCATCAACAATCACTAAGATATACCTTTTCCCGTTAATACTCGCCACATGCATTGGGCCACACAAATCCATATGCAAAAGATATAGTTTCTCTTGGTTAGTGTCTTCAGCTTTGGGTTGATGAGAGGATTTATTGCTTTTTCCTAATGCACATGCTAAACACAAATGATCTTTCTGAAATTTAAGTCTTGGAATGCCTCGTGCAAGACCGTCTTTAGCTAGCTTGTTAAGAGTACCAAAGTTGAGATGAGATAAACGACGGTGCAAACCACTCTATAGTCTTTGACAACTTTGGATAGAAGACAAATCAAAGAAGGTGTTTTAGCATGTCATCAAGAGAAATTGTGTACAAATTTGTGTCTCGGGACCCTGAAAGTAGATCAACACCTTCTAAATTGCGAATAAAGCAAGTGTTTTTCTGAAATGCAACTTCAAGATCCGTATCACAAAATTGGCCAACAGAAAACAAATTATGTCCAAGCCCCTCAACGTAGTATACCCTTGAGATGATAACGTTTCCCAGCTGAGAGTCACCATACCCCATAATTCTTGCAATCTGGTCGTTCCCAAATCTAATAGTACCCAGAAATTTACTGACAAAGTTCATGAGCTGAGAGTGATTCCCTGTCATGTGTTTCGAACATCCGGAGTCCAGATGCCAGAGTATAAGCTGGAAAACATGTCATGACAAGAGAAGAAGACGATGGAATATCTGTTGCATTGGATCCCCAAGTTTGATTGGGTTCCGAGTGGTTAGCATTCTTAGATTCTACAATCATAGCTATTTTACTCGAACCTATGTTTCTAATATTTTTGGGTTTCCTGCTATAGACTTTAATCTCTGGTTTTTGTATTTCAGCTGAGTAGGAAGTGGTTTGCTTAGGAGATACTACGTTAGTTGAGGTGAACATAGTTAAAGGGCACGAGTTACCAACTTTAGTGAAAGTTCTGCCTGTTGGTTTCCACTTAAATCCTACTTCAGTGAATACATGACCCGTAGGTTTCCAAATATTTTGTTTTTATGTTTCTTAGCAGATTTAGTATGGTTATTCCCATTTTACACAAGATCAAGAATACATTTATCATGAACACCATCAAACATAGATTTATTACAAGTAGCACAGAGAATTTTAGAATTCGCATTAGACAGTGAATGCTTAACATCAATATCGCAAATAGGTTTAACAACACGATTCAATTGATTAACTTTCCTAGGTTGGGCTTCTACTTTATTCTTCTTGTTCCTACTTGGTGTTTGCGAGATCCTATCATTATTTTTATTGCTTAGAGGCTTTGATCCGCAATTACTAGTAGAACACTTCACTCCTGTAGAAGACAACATAGGTGTGTTAGAATCTGATGTATTAGAAGACTCTACCTGTTTAATGTTGCTTGAGGATGAGAGGTTTAGCAAACCTAATTTTCTTGACATTGTTCATGGGTGTGACAGTAACCTTCCTAGTACTAGGTGTTATCACATTAGGGCACGTATCTTGAACA
Source organism: Tanacetum coccineum (assembly GCA_026074375.1). NCBI lineage: Eukaryota > Viridiplantae > Streptophyta > Magnoliopsida > Asterales > Asteraceae > Tanacetum > Tanacetum coccineum. Next base: position 29,235 of record BQNB010076989.1, read on the forward strand.
TATACAAGCAACTCTTGAATTCTTGTGGCATACTTACAGGCAAAGTTTAACTCTTTATCTAAAGGTTGTTTCGCTTTAGCTTGTTCGACTATTTCCCGAAGAGTATTAGCTTGTTCTTGAGTGTGTCTAAGATAGTCTATGTGAGGTTCCCTATTTTGCAATAACCTAGGAGACAACGGTACTAAATCAAGCTTGAACATGCCTGGAGAAATAGTGGTGGCAGAAGGTATGTGTACAACATTTTCAACAATTTCTTTCCCTTTTAATTTTCGTAAATCGTTTTTCAATGATGTTATCACAAAAACCTTGTCTTGAATTTGAGCTTTTAAATCCTCATTTTCCACAGATTTTAAGTTCAGTTTGTTAATTAAATAGTCACTTTGTTCTTTATGACGAACACGTGTCTGTTTGATCGAGTTAAACTAATCTTTAAAAACCTGTTTCACATGATTAATTTCATTACAAAGATGCTCGTTCTTAGAAAGTAAGTTTTCCACACTATTTTCTAGTTCCTCATTTATGGGCTCAAGTTCACATTTATCATGATTAATATTCTCTTCCTTGGTATTCTTTCTCAAAAACTTGATAGTATCCTTCAACTTACAAATGGTCTTGTCTTTATCTTGTAGCCGAGCTTTCAAATTATTTATTTCAAAATATTCTTGAATTTCTACATCATTTTGATTAATGCAAGATTCATCGTTTTGAAAAACTTCTTGTTTTAATTGCATTGATACTTTAAGAGAGATACAATGTTTTTCAATTTATGAGTAATTTTTTAAAAGATTATTATATGCTTGTTTTGATTTGGAAAGCTCGGCACCAAGATTTAAACACTTTTCACACGATTCACACTTTTTCATTTCTATATTCACAGAATCATTATTCAAAGACATAGAATTCATCACAGTTAACAGTACATCTTGAGACGTGATTTTTTGTAAGAGTCGATCATTTTCCAAAAGAATTTCTTTCTTAGCAATTTCCAAACATTGTTTTATTAACTGAAGACTGTTGAATAGCAACTTCCATTTGGTCAAAAACTGTTTGTACTTCTGTTATTTCAATTAGAAGATCTTTATCAAACACATTGAAGATGTCTTTTAAAGATTTTAGAAATGGAATAATTTCATTGTTAAAAATAGTTTTTGTATGATCAAACCCCTATTCACCTTCTTCAAGAGCATTAGGTGTTGTCCTCTTCTTCACCACTGAGTCAAACTGGGTAAGGTGAAATTTAAGTTTTTTAAGGCTTGCATTCACCAAACTCACCTTAGGTAGTTCATTAGGAACATCCACTATGACAGGTGGTGTGTAAGAAGGTTCAATGGTTGGATTGAGTATATGAAACCAAAAGGCTTGTTCAGCCGATAATTCTTGTTATGGAGTAAAACGTTTTCCCAAATCTTCAGTTAGGCTATTTATTTTTTCATAATCGATAGGTTTATGAGAAATTTTCTTTGCAATAACTTCAGGAGCCTTTGCTTTTTTAGACATTTTTGATCGACTCTCTTCTTCCAAAATCAATGTTTCTTCATCATCAATCACAGGCATAGCAACATGTGTATTATACATAACAACACCATCATACAAGGTTGGTTTTATCCGCTGAGCATTCTTAAGATAAAACGGATTTTGATAACCTAGAGCTTGTTTGTGTGTATTGGTATGTGCTTAATTACACATACCATTTTCAAATAAAAATGGACTTAAAAGCTAAAAACGTACCAAAAATACATTGTATT